>CM064513.1:94327740-94362740 GCA_032716605.1 Paralithodes platypus
GTGTCAATTTTTTCCTGGCGAGCGACAGCGAGCCTGTAATTTAAGAGCAACCGGCCTCCGGCCGGGCCATTTTTCTACCAAAAAATGTACAAATTTATTTTGAAAGGGGGTCTAGGGGGTGTAATTTTAAGCTTGATGAAAAAGTAGGGAACAAACTAAATACCTCCCCTTAATAGATTGTTGTTTATCAATTCATGTCTGTTGTTGTTGTTATAGTCAAGTAAACCCTCATTAAGGGGAGATTTCCACTTGAGGGATTTTTTTCTTGACTCCTTTCTCCCTCATGTTTAGTCCCATTGTTTTCCTAATGTTAAGACGTTCGCCCCATTATTTTGACGATTTTAAGAACTTTCAACCCATTTCTGTCAATTTTAAGACCTTTCGTGCCATTTAGGTGTCGATTTTATCCTGGCGAGCGATAGCGAGCCTGTAATTTAAGAGGAACCGGCTTTCAGCCGGGACATTTTTCTACCGAAAAATGTACAAATTTATCTTGAAAGGGGCTCAAGGGGGGTGTAATCTTAAGCTTGAAGGATATCTAGGGACCAAACTAAAAACCTCCCCTTAATGTGGTTATTTAATGATTTATATACGAATAATATATATTAACCCTTTCACGCATATGACGCGATTTTGAGCCTATTGGGGATACTTTAAAGCCTTTGTTACCATCAGGGGTATTTATAAACCTTTAGTTTAGTTACTTCAACCTCTGCAGTTGTCTTTGAGTTAGCTGTGGGCAGAACATTAATTTTGGAGAGGTAATTATAAGAGTGAGAGAACTCTATTTATTATTGCTAATCTGGCAACCTCTGCGTCATAAAAGCGTGAAAGGGTTAATATCGCTCAATTTCAGTAACCTTAGTTGATTAGTTTTTCTGGTTCCCCTTTTGCCTAATGTTTAGCCCCATTAGTTTTCAGATAATAAGACGCTTGGCCCATTAGTTTAGAGAGTCTAAGACCTTTAGACCCATTGCTTTGTCAATATTAAGACTTTTCGTGTCATTTAGGTGTCGATTTTTTTATGGCGAGCGATAGCGAGCCTGTAATTTAAGAGGAATCGGCTATCGCTCGCTTGTAAATTTAAGAGGAAGCGGCGTATCGATTTTTTTTTTTTTATTTTGAAGGAGGGTCTTAAGCGGATGTAATGTTAAGCTTGATGGAGGTCTAGGGAGGAAGCTTATATGTAATGATAAGCTTGATGGAGGTCTAGGGAGGAAGCTTATATGTAATGTTAAGCTTGATGGAGGTCTAGGGAGGAAGCTTATATGTAATGATAAGCGAGGGAGGAAGCTTATATGTAATGTTAAGCTTGATGAAGGTCTAGGGAGGAAGCTTATATGTAATGTTAAGCTTGATGGAGGTCTAGGGAGGAAGCTTATATGTAATGTTAAGCTTGATGGAGGTCTAGGGAGGAAGCTTATATGTAATGTTAAGCTTGATGGAGGTCTAGGGAGGAAGCTATATGTAATGTTAAGCTTGATGGAGGTCTAGTGGAGGAAGCTTATATGTAATGTTAAGCTTGATGGAGGTCTAGGGAGGAAGCTTATATGTAATGTTAAGCTTGATGGAGGTCTAGGGAGGAAGCTTATATGTAATGTTAAGCTTGATGGAGGTCTAGGGAGGAAGCTTATATGTAATGTTAAGCTTGATGGAGGTCTAGGGAGGAAGCTTATATGTAATGTTAAGCTTGATGGAGGTCTAGGGAGGAAGCTTATGTAAAGATACATAAATGAACAAATAAAAGCGACCTATCTCCACTTAAGGGAGCCCACCTCGCTTTTTGTTTTCTCTTTCTCTCCCTCTCTCTTTAGCTTGTATCCATTCAGCCTACTGTTTTAAGACGTTTACCCCCATCCAGGTGTCAATATTTTCCTGGCGAGTGGTAGCGAGCCAGCATATATATATTTTCGTTTTGACAGCAAGCTAAATGTTTAAATTTTTCGATAGAAAAATTTCTCCGGCGAAGCCGGATTTCTCCATACAATGCTGGCTCGCTATCGCTCGCCAGGAAGAAATCGACACCTGGATGGGGATATATGTCTTAACACAGTTGGCTGAATGGGGCCGAATGGATACAAGCCAGAGAGAGAGAAAAGGAGAGAAAGAGAACAAAAGCAGGTGACCCCTCTTAAGGATTGCATATGCCAAGAGTGAGGTTACCGGCACGGGATTTTACAACACGTGCTGAAAGGGTTAAGTAGATAGTTAATGTCTATAAGTAGATAGTTAATGTTTATAAGTAGATAGTTAATGTCTATAAGTAGATAGTTAATGTGTATAATTAAGATAGTTAATGTCTATAAGTAGATAGTTAATGTGTATAAGTAGATAGTTAATGTCTATAAGTAGATAGTTAATGTCTATAAGTAGATAGTTAATGTCTATAAGTAGATAGTTAATGTCTATAAGTAAGACCAAAATGTACCTCCTCTTTGTTAGTGATTATACTGCAGTGTGTTTATAATACTAATCTTAAAGTGATATGCATGTACTGTTGGCTTTAAGGCCGCGTCATACAGAGGCCGAACGTACTAGGACAAAGTCCCGAATAGGATGACTTTCACATTTTTACCGAATACAGCCGATACTCTCCCGAAATTTGAAGATTACGAACATGGCCCGAACGAGTTCAGAATAATATCCGATAGTCAAGAACGACCTACGACAAAATCTCGAACAACTACCGAACATGAATCGAACTTACACTCGTTATGCAAAGAATGATTTTCGACCATACCCGAATCATCAGACACAGATCCGAATGACATTGGAATGCTTTAGGATAATTAACCGAAGTTAACCGATGAGATGTCGACAAACAACCGATAGAGAAGAACATTATGAGAACAACATCAGACTGTTTACGACTGTAGCACCTCTGTCCCCAGTCAGTCGACGCCCCTCCCCCCAACCAGCACCGCCTTTGTTCATGTACTTCCTCACTCCATCCTTCCACCTCTCATTCGTTTTCAAATACACCTAGACAAAATGTAGGCTATAATAACAAAGTATTGTAATCGAGTTTACTGTATTATAATGTACCACCTAACGTAAGACTAACGTAGCCTAACCTAATTATTGTCCTTCCTAATCTCATAAAATCAACTAATGAAGGCCAGAATAACGATATACCCATAAATAATCGTAGTGTTCGAACCCAGAGGCAGAACAGAGGTACGGTACCGGTATCTATAACATGCTCGCTTTTTCTGGACCCCCTTCTCCCACATGTTTAGCATATTCGTTTTGAGGTTTAAGACGTTCGTTCCGTTAGTTTGGCTATTTTGAGATCTTTCGCCTCATTCTGTTATCAATATTAGCCTATAAGACCTTTCGTGCCTTTTAGGTGTCGATTTTTTCCTGGCGAGCAATAGCGAACCTCTAATTTTAGAAGAGGCCCACATGTTTAGCATATTCGTTTTGAGGTTTAAGACGTTCGTTCCGTTAGTTTGGCTATTTTGAGACCTTTCGCCTCATTCTGTTATCAATATTAGCCTATAAGACATTTCGTGCCTTTTAGGTGTCGACTTTTTCCTGGCGAGCAATAGCGAACCTCTAATATTAGAAGGAGGCTATTCTACTTGTTCGAAATCAATTCGGATTTAATTCCTAATTAAACAAGATACATCGAGCAGACATCCTACATTATTCGTATATTTGTCTGAATTTGATCGTAACTTGTTCTGAAAATTCGTAACTCGTGCGGGTTTTATTCTGGAATACGAGGGAATCATCGTAATTTTATCGATTTTTTGTCGGGAATTGTTCGGGATTTGTTCGGGTAGTTCCTAACAAATTCGGCAATTGAAAAAAGTACCGAACAAGTCCCGAAACAGAAGACCGAACTACGAATTAATCAGAACAACTTCCGAACGAGTTACGAATAATTCCCGACCAACATCCGACCATTTTGTAACGTTTTTTTTACCCGAATGTTCGTAGAAATTTAGTGTAGCCACTAAATTTGTCCCGACTCTCCGGAATGTCGGCAACATACATGAACAACATCAGACCAACATCAGACCAACCCACGAATAGTACGGAACGTATGCCGAATTATGCAGAATATACCCGACCCGCCTGAAATTTGATTTTGTTTTGCAAGTCATCCTATTCGGGACTTTGTCCTAGTACGTTCGGCCTCTGTATGACGCGGCCTTTAGTCTATTCCCTGTAAGTAGGCGAGAAATCATGACCTCTAACCTCTGTAACTCAAAAACGACTAGAGTAATCGAGCTAATATGTCTACCATTTGGGAAGAGTCGGTCAAAGAATATATTTAGAAATGTACAGCCTATTTGCTCTAGCCCTTTTTGAGATACAGAGGATGGAGGTTATGCTTTATAGCCTACTTACAGCGAATAGACTATAGCAAGTTGGTTATTAAGGGGAGGTTTTTAGTTTGTTCCCTTGACCTCCATTAAGCTTATAAATACACCCCCTAGACCCCCTTTCCAGATGAATGTTTACATTTTTCGGTAGAATAATGTCCCGGCCGAAGACCGGATACTATTATATTACAGGTTCGCTATCGCTCGCTAGGATAAAATATCGACACCTAAATTGTACGAAAGGTCTTAATATTGACAAATAAATGGGTCGAAAGATCTCAAAATCGCCAGACTAATGGGGTGAACGTCTTAAATTCTCAAAAGTAATGGGGCTAAAGACGAGGAAGAAGTGGGCCAGGAAAACCGGCCCATCCCCCCCCCCTCCTTAACCCATTCAGTACCGGTGCCGTTCTTTCTAACTTGGTTGGTGATGGGCTGGTCTATCAGAGTGAGAACTGAGCGATCTCTGCCATACCCATAGCTTACTCTGACTGTTCCTTTTACTTATATATTTTCTAGATCTCAAGTGACGGCGTCTCTTGCGTGGATTGACCTCCCAATCTACCAAGATTGGAAGCCAAAGCGTCACATTTTTCCTTTGCCCCTCAACTTTCTCATAATTGCTGAGGGCACAGGGCCTTGGGTGGGGTTTTGGTTTCCCGGGCATTTCCGCACCCTCCTCAGCTCCCCGCCATGGAGTGGCTTCGGTCACCCAGGCTTTATTGTGGTCGGCAGGGAGGGTTCTGTTGGGGCGCTCAGTTATGGCCTTGGCCTTGCTCGGGGCCTTGGGGCTGTTCGGCCAGGCAGCTTGGGGAACAACAACAACAACAACAACAACAACTTGATTCTGGGTGTAAGACGGTATTATGCAGTTAAAGAAAGCCTTCGAACCTATCTCAATGAACACCATTTGCTACCACATATCCTTCCCAAGCTGCCCAAAGTCGTTTAAATATAGCTAGAATAGAATGTACAAATCTACTCCGGTACTACAGAAGGGGTTAAGGGGAGGTTTTTAGTTTGTTCCCTAGAATTCCATCAAACTTAAAATTACACCCCCTTGAGTCCCTTTCA
Organism: Paralithodes platypus; assembly: GCA_032716605.1. Classification (NCBI taxonomy): domain Eukaryota; kingdom Metazoa; phylum Arthropoda; class Malacostraca; order Decapoda; family Lithodidae; genus Paralithodes; species Paralithodes platypus. The sequence goes on from CM064513.1 coordinate 94,333,149, forward strand.
AGATATATTTTTACATTTTTCGGTAGAAAAATGTCCCGGCCGAAGGCCGGTTCCTCTTAAATTACAGGCTCGCTATCGCTCGCCAGGATAAGCTTGACACCTGAGTGGCACGAAAGGTCTTAATATGGGGTGAAAGTTCTTAAAATCGCTAAACTAATGGGGCAAACGTTTTATAATATCAAAAGCAATGGGGCTAAACATGAGGGAGAAAGGGGTAAAGAAAAAAATCCCTCAAGTGGAGATCTCCCCTTAAGCCGATAGTTCAAAGCTATAAGCAAGACAAAATGTACTCCTTTGTTAGTGATTATGCTTCAGAGTGTTTATAATAACAATCTTAAAGTTTTAGGCATGTACACTTGGCTAGACAGTCAAGCCGCATTTGTTGTTGAGGGGGTAGGGCTTGTTTTTTGGTCTATATATTTACTTAGTCATATATGTTCGAGCTTCCTCAAAACCTCAAACATAAATTTATAGTTTTAATAATTGTAATTGTTGGAGGCAGCTGGAATAAAATAAAAATGAAGGCTGGGTTAATTCTAATATGTCTGGATCTGTGAGATCACCTTTATTATTTAAGGGGGTAGTGGCCTTTATTATTTAAGGGGGTAGTGGCCTTTATTATTTAAGGGGGTAGTGGCCTTTATTATTTAAGGGGGTAGTGGCCTTTATTATTTAAGGGGGTAGTGGCCTTTATTATTTAAGGGGGTAGTGGCCTTTATTATTTAAGGGGGTAGTGGCCTTTATTATTTAAGGGGGTAGTGGCCTTTATTATTTAAGGGGGTAGTGGCCTTTATTATTTAAGGGGGTAGTGGCCTTTTTTATTTAAGGGGGTAGTGGCCTTTATTATTTAAGGGGGTAGTGGCCTTTTGGGGGGGCTATTAATTCATGTATTCATTTATTTGTTAGTTTCCTCGCTAAACCTCCATCAAGCTTAAAAAAAAAAAACCCATATACCCCCCTTCAAGATAAATTTGTACATTTTTCGAGAACAAAAAAAATCCCGGCCGGCCGAAGGCCGGTTCCTCTTAAAATTACAGGGTCGCTATCGCTCGCCAGGATAAAATTGGACACCTAAATGGCACGAAAGTTCTTAAAATTGACAACGAAATGGGGCGAAAAGTATTAAAATCGCCAAACTAATGGAAGGAACGTCTTAGAATCTCAAAAACGAATATGCTAAACACGAGGGAGAAGGAGGTCCCTAAAAAGCGAGTAGTACCCCACCTCTGATAGAGGATGCCGACAAGTTTTCAATCTGCTTTGTGAATTAAAAACAAAAAAATCTCTATAAACGTGAGAGAGTCAAAGGGAGACAGGATGAGAATACATTACCTTACAAAGCAAAACAAATTATATATACTGTACTTCAGTAGATAAATTATATACTGTACTTCAGTAGATAAATTATATACTGTACTTCAGTAGATTAATTATATACTGTACTTCAGTAGATAAATTATATACTGTACTTCAGTAGATAAATTATATACTGTACTTCAGTAGATAAATTATATACTGTACTTCAGTAGATAAATTATATACTGTACTTCAGTAGATAAATTATATACTGTACTTCAGTAGATAAATTATATACTGTACTTCAGTAGATAAATTATATACTGTACTTCAGTAGATAAATTATATACTGTACTTCAGTAGATTAATTATATACTGTACTTCAGTAGATAAATTATATACTGTACTTCAGTAGATAAATTATATACTGTACTTCAGTAGATTAATTATATACTGTACTTCAGTAGATAAATTATATACTGTACTTCAGTAGATAAATTATATACTGTACTTCAGTAGATAAATTATATACTGTACTTCAGTAGATAAATTATATACTGTACTTCAGTAGATAAATTATATACTGTACTTCAGTAGATAATTATATACTGTACTTCAGTAGATAAATTATATACTGTACTTCAGTAGATAAATTATATACTGTACTTCAGTAGATAAATTATATACTGTACTTCAGTAGATAAATTATATACTGTACTTCAGTAGATAAATTATATACTGTACTTCAGTAGATAAATTATATACTGTACTTCAGTAGATTAATTATATACTGTACTTCAGTAGATAAATTATATACTGTACTTCAGTAGATAAATTATATACTGTACTTCAGTAGATAAATTATATACTGTACTTCAGTAGATAAATTATATACTGTACTTCAGTAGATAAATTATATACTGTACTTCAGTAGATAAATTATATACTGTACTTCAGTAGATAAATTATATACTGTACTTCACTAGATAAATTATATACTGTACTTCAGTAGATAAATTATATACTGTACTTCAGTAGATTAATTATATACTGTACTTCAGTAGATAAATTATATACTGTACTTCAGTAGATAAATTATATACTGTACTTCACTAGATAAATTATATACTGTACTTCAGTAGATAAATTATATACTGTACTTCAGTAGATTAATTATATACTGTACTTCAGTAGATAAATTATATACTGTACTTCAGTAGATCAAATCATGCTAACCGTGTATATTGTGACACATTTTGATAGTCTCTCTCTCTCTCTCTCTCTCTCTTGTGTTTTGTCCTATTAGTTTTTATATTTGGCGAGATTCAACACCCCTACCTACCCATCCACCTTACACCGACCATCCCCCACAGTCAGAATCCCTCCTCCCACACCCCCATAGTCAGAATCCCTCCTCCCACAACCCCATAGTCAGAATCCCTCCTCCCACACCCAAATAGTCGGAATCCCTCATCCCACCATCCCCCACAGTGGTAATCCCTCCTCCCACACCCACCATCCCCCACAGTCATAATCCCTCCTCTCACACCCACACCCACCTTACACACTCCATCCCCAACAGTCATAATCACTCCTCCCACACCCACCATCCCCCACAGTCGTAATCCCTTCTTCCACACCCCCACAGTCATAATCCCTCCTCCCATCCATCCCCCCCCCCTCCCCCCCACACACACTCAGAACCCCTCCTCCCACCCATTTAATCAACACACAGATTGCTCCTCCTAGAACAGCCTGGGTCACAGTGGGTCGGTGTTGTCAGTGCTATATCGCCAAGATGGGGTGGGTGGGAGAGAGAGAGAGTTACATAGAGTTACATATAGTTACAGGGAGTTACAGATAGTTACAGGGAGTTATATAGTTACATAGAGTTACATATAGTTGTATAGGGTTACATATAGTTATATAGAGTTACAGGGAGTTACATAGAGTTACATATAGTTACAGGGAGTTACATAGATAGCCTACACAGACTACACAGACCTTGCGGTCCCTTCTAGGTAGTCCGGACTTAATGCTAAAATATAATTTGCTGCAAAGTGGAAGGCAAGGATAGCAAAGAAGAAGGCTCTCTCCCCATCCACCTCTCCCTCCGACCGTTGGTCGGCATGAAATTAAGTTGGGGAAAGAAGTCCCCCAGCAGAATGAGAAAAAACTTCTACCGGGAAATGTATAGGAGAGAGAGAGAGAGAGAGAGAGAGAGAGAGAGAGAGAGAGAGAGAGAGAGAGAGAGAGAGAGAGAGAGAGAGAGAGAGAGAGAGAGAGAGAGAGAGAGAAAGAAAGAAAGAGAGCAAAAACCATAGTCCCCGCGTCAGGGTATCGGTATTACAGCCAAAGTCGAGGCGCCCCCAACTATAATTTCCCGCCATCATATATTCAGACTGATAATTTCCGGCGGGCGAGTGTAATTGTGGGTATCGTGCTCTCCCGGGCCTTATTTATTTACTGGACGCTGGTTTATGGGCGAGGGGTGCGGTGGAGGGGGGCGGGGAGGGGTCTAAGATGGTGTGGGAGAATGGTGAGGAGGGTTTGAGGGGTGAGGTAGAATGGTGAGCAGGGGGTGAGGAGGGGTTGGGGGGGGTGCTGGGGGGGTGGGGGAGAATGGTGAAGAGGGGGGTGCATAGAGGTTTAAGATGGTGAGGGAGAATGATGGGGAGGGGATGAGGGGTTTGTGGAGGGGTCTAAGATGGTGAGGAGGGGGGCTAAGGGGGTTGTGGATGGGTCTAAATTGGTGTGGGAAAATGGTGATGAGGAGTGGGGGGAGGGCATGGAGGGGTGAGGGAGAATGGTGGGGAGAGGAGGAGGCTAGGGGTGTGTGTAAGGGTCTAAAATGGTGTAGGAGAATGGTGTGACGGGGCTAGGGGTGTTGAGGGGTCTAAGATTGTGGGAAGGGAGTGGGGCTAGGGGTGTGTGAAGGGGTCTAGGATGGTGAGGGAGGATGATGGGGAGGAGGGGGCTATGGAGGGGTCTAGGATGATTAGGGAGCATAGTGAGGGAGTGGGGGTGAGGTGGTCTAAAACAAACTGCTGTCATCTAGCAGCAAAGTAAACTATAGTCTATTTCTTCTAAGCTGGCGAGAAATTGAGTTATACCTATCGTTAATTGTAAAACACTTAGCATCGATATGATACAAACACATAGCAGTTTCTAATACTCCCAATAATTATCGAGGAATCAGTTGCTAATGGAGTAAACTTTTCGCCAGGTTTAAACAAATAGGGTTTTCTACTTCAACTCTGCGTAAGCAGAGTGGTATAACTCCCCCGTATAGTGGTACAATGCCGGCCAAAATGTCTGCCTGTCTGTCTGTCTGTCCGGAATCTCCTCCTAGAAGACCTAGTCCATTAGATGGGTTTTCACCAAACTTTGTACGAACATTTGGTGGGTGAATGCGAAACACATAAACTCTGAAATCACATTAACTCTAAAGCTGGCGTTGTTAGCTTCCAGACTGAGATATCCTCGGTGACTGAGTGTCCCCCCCCCCCCCTAAATGGAGCCGCAATTAGCACCCCTGTTTATAACCACCATCACTATCACTACTACCACCACCATCACCGATAACAACAACACCACCACCACCAACATCAACAACAACATCACCACCACCAACAACACCACCACCAACACCACCACCAACAACAACAACACCATCATCACCACCAACAACAACACCACCACCAACACCAACAACAACAACACCATCATCACCACCGCCATCACCATATCTACAACCACCAACACTAACAGCACTAAGCCCCCCTCCTCCTCCCACCCCCCCGGTAAAGCCACTATCAGCGCCCCCCCCCCCCCCCCCCGCACACGACCACCACTACATTGACGGCGCCGTCCGCAACTTGACCGGGTCTCAGCTTCCTAATTCCCCGCTGGCGCCACCGTAATAACACTGACTGTCGAGTACTGCCGCTGCTGACAATCCTACCTGGCTCTGTGTGAGTGAGAGTGAGAGAGAGAGTGGGGGTGGGGCAGGAATTAGCACAGAAGAACAAGTCTAACAGGGAGGAGAGAGAGAGAGAGAGAGAGAGAGAGAGAGAGAGAGGAGGAGAGAGATGAGCCGTGAGGATAGGAGAGAGAGAGGAGGGGGAGGAGGAGGGAGCGAGAGAGCGGGATTCGTGAGAGGGGGAGGATGAGGGAGGAGACTGAGGGAGGTGGGAGAGGGGGGGAGAGGGGGGAATAGAGGAGAGAGATGGAGGAGGACTGAGAGGAGGGGGGGGGAGGCCAGAAAGAAATTATTGAAATTAGTGCAGGACAAATATATCATAGAGAGAGAGAGGAGAGATGAGGAGAGGGGAGAGTTGGAGATGGGAGATAAGGAAGAGAGAAAGAACAGAGGAGATAAGAAGGCAGAAATGAGCGCAGGACAAATATATCAGAGAGAGAGAGAGAGAGAGAGAGAGAGAGAGAGAGAGAGAGAGAGAGAGAGAGAGAGAGAGAAATTAGCACAGAAGAACAAAATAATATAGTAGAAGTGCCGCTTTGCCCCAAATCAAGACGGCATACCCAACTCTGCGATGGGTTACCATCATCGCTACTATTGCCACCATGAAAACGGCCAATCAGGAAAAGCAAGCACACTGCCTCTACACGCCATTCTCTCCAGCTGCACCCTTATACCCACCCCTCCCCCCACAAAACAAATAATATATATATATAAAATAACATATACAACAAAAAATAATGCTAATAACAAATACATCAATCAACAAAAGAAAATAAACTAAATCGAAAACTGAAAAAAAATAATGAAATCCCCAAAGCGGTTCCACACACCTTCCACCGTGAAATAAACTGGCTATTGCAAATTGATAATCGTCGTATTGTCGGCATCAAAGGGGCCAATGTGGTTATATCGTGCCGCCCTAATGAATGGACGGCTCGCAGGTATATATCTCTCGCGGGATCCCCCCCCCCCCCCCCCACACACACACACACGAAACGAAACGCCCTTTGCGGCAACGCGATATTATTTTTCTCTCGTAAATCAGACCGGCAAACATTTTCGTGAGTGAAAGAGCGGTCTTCCCCCCCGCCCCCACACACACACAACCACCCATACACACACACCCACCATCCCACACACACCCACATACACACACACATACGACACAAACACACCCACCCACACATACGACACAAACACACCCACACACACACCCACCCACACATACGACACAAACACACCCACACACCCACCCACCCACACATACGACACAAACACACACACCCACACACACACCTTTTACCGATAATGAGCGCCTCGTAGTCCTCGGTTCAGGGTCTCCACACATATTGCCAAGATAATGGGGGCGGCTTGGATGAGTGATTAAGGTTCCGATGGCTCGAGGAATTAACTAAAGCTTGATTCGCTGGAATCAAGCAATAATCAATATTTGTATGGATCCCGTACAGTCGCCCAAATAAGTGATGACGCGGCAACAAGTACATTTCGATCAATAATTGGTATCAGTCCTATCTAAGCATTAAGGGGAGATTTCCACTTGAGGGATATTTTTGTGGACCCCATTTCCCCTCATATTTAGCCCCATTGCTTTTGATATTTTAAGACGTTCGCCCCATAATTAAGAACTTTTGCCCCATTTCTGTCAATTTTAAGACCTTTCACGCAATTTAGGTGTCGATTTTTTCCTGGCGAGCGATAGCGAGCCTGTTATTTAAGAGGAACCGGCCTTTGGCCGGGAAATTTTTCTACCGAAAAATTTACACACTTATCTTGAAAGGGGGCCTAGACGGTGTAATTTTAAGCTTGATGAAGGTCTAGGGAACTAACTAAATACCTCCCCTTAATTCATCGTTTCGAGTGAGATATACAAACATGTTTCTGTTTTTACACACCCTATTCAACATCTCTTACATTTGGAATCCCATTACGCCAGCAGAGAGTACACTAGGACCATACGGCTGGGAAAGAAAGTGTAGATAGCAGAGAAGGGGTGTTGTAGATAAAGGAAGCTGTTGGAATGGCTTTGTAATGTGTGTTTATTAGTCTGTATACGTCGTCCAGGTGTCCCCCGACTGGGTGCAAACATGTGAGACACGCTAGGACGTACTACCACACCCACTAAATAGTCCGCCTTGGCTGGGGGCTAACCCAAGTCAAGCAGATCACACGTGAGCGTGCTCTCCAGCATACAGCAAGCAAAACGTATTGACAGAGGAGACACGACTTATTTGGCCAACTGTACGATGGCGCTAATAAGTCATGTCTAATAAGTCATGTCTAATAAGTCATGTCCAATAAGTCATGTCCAATAAGTCATGTCTAATAAGTCATGTCCAATAAGTCATGTTTAATAAGTCATGTCCAATAAGTCATGTCTAATAAGTCATGTCCAATAAGTCATGTCCAATAAGTCATGTCTAATAAGTCATGTCCAATAAGTCATGTTTAATAAGTCATGTCCAATAAGTCATGTCTAATAAGTCATGTCCAATAAGTCATGTTTAATAAGTCATGTCCAATAAGTCATGTTTAATAAGTCATGTCCAATAAGTCATGTCCAATAAGTCATGTCCAATAAGTCATGTCCAATAAGTCATGTCCAATAAGTCATGTCCAATAAGTCATGTCCAATAAGTCATGTTTAATAAGTCATGTCCAATAAGTCATGTTTAATAAGTCATGTTTAATAAGTCATGTTTAATAAGTCATGTCCAATAAGTCATGTTTAATAAGTCATGTCCAATAAGTCATGTCCAATAAGTCATGTTTAATAAGTCATGTCTCAGCTGTCATAACGTTTGACTCGCTCAGGGCCGTATTAATGTCTGTCAGATGTTGAATAGGGTGGGTGAGTGTAGGAACATGTTTGTATATCTCACTCAAAAAGAATAAATCATGTGTTAATATTGCTTGAAAACATAATGGGTGCCGAGACGCGACTTATTTGGCCATTTGTACAAGCCAGCATCAACCGGTACACTAATTTACTGAGGTAACATAATAATGTTTGTATTGTCTGGGAAGCCTCTCCTAATCTCAATAACTATTAGTTTTCGTTCGCTAATCAAAGTCATTAACCTCTCCTTAAGCTTAGCGTCCGCCATGCCTTCTTCTTCTCTCCCAGACATCAATGGGAGAACAAAAGGCCATCACTCTACAGGAGACGAATTGCAAGAAGGGGGGCGGGAATGGGCGGGGGGGATTGGGGAGGGGGGCTTGGTAGAGGAGCGGAGTAGGGGTAAGGGGAAGTGGGGAGGGGGGCAAGGAGAGGGGTAAGGGTCAGGGGAGAGTGGGGATGGGTATTGGGGGAGCAGGTGAGGGTGAAGAGGGGGGCAAGGGTTAGGAGAGGAGTACAAAGGAGTACAAAGGAAATCAAGCAACAACAGATCTAGTGACCCTTCTAGGTTGCTTGTCCTCCAAAACACTGAGGATCAAGTGTCCAAACAGTGGTTTAGAGTGGGTAAGGGAACATTGGAAAGGGAAATACTGCCCTGGAACTAATGTCCGTGGCAGGATTAGGAAGTTAGTAGGGGACAGATGGGTTAGTAACTGAGGGGGGGATAAAATAAAGTTATTCATTTACAAACGCAGTCAGTCGCGGGTTTGATGCGAGATATTTGTCTAGGCGGAGTTTAAATGAATCAACGGTGATGCAGTCTATAACGTTTCGGGGAAGCCCATTCCACAAGTTGACAACTCGATTGAAGAAGAAATTCTTAGATTCGTGTGAGTTAAAAGATTTACCAATAATTTTGCAACCGTTTCCCCGCGTGTAATTAGATTGGTCGATAGTGAAGTACTTACTACAGTTCATATTGTCGATGCCTTTGATGATTTTGAACACTTGAATTAAGTCACCTCTTAATCTGCGCTTGGTTAAAGGAAATAGATTTAATTCTCTAAGACGCTCTTCGTATGGTTTGTTCTTTAGGCTAGGTATCATTTTGGTAACTCTACGTTGAACTCGTTCTAGCTTGTTTATATCTTTTTGGTAATAAGGGCACCAGGATTGAACGCAGTATTCCAGAAGAGGGCGGACTAATGAATTGTAAAGGGTTAGGATAACTTCTTTGGATTTATGCTCAAATGACCTGCCTATAAAGCCAATTATTTTGTTTGCCTTCTTAACAACTTCTGAACATTGTTGACTCGGTTTTAGGTTACTCGATATTGTTACTCCCAGATCGGTTTCTCTGTTTACATTCTTAAGCTGAGTGCCATTCATCGAATAGTTTGCTTTCTCATTTAGGTATCCGATATGTAGTACTTTACATTTATCCGCATTGAAACTCATTTGCCAAATTTGGGCCCAACATGACAATTTATCTAGATTGTGTTGCATATCGTCAACTTGTTCTTTTGAGAGTACGCTATTTGCAATTTTTGTATCGTCAGCAAATTTTGAGATTGTACAGGTGAGACCCTCATCTATGTCGTTGATGTAAATTAGAAAGAGAATTGGTCCTAGTACCGATCCCTGGGGTACCCCGCTACTTACATTGGTCCATTTTGATGCCTTACCGTTTATGACTACTCTTTGCTTTCTGTCGCTGAGCCAATTTTCTATCCATTTCAACACACCGTCTTGTATTCCATGCGCTTTTAGTTTTAGCAGTAAACGTTTGTGGGGAACTTTGTCAAAGGCCTTTTGAAAATCAAGGTATATAATATCTACAGCTTTACTCTCATCGTAGAGGTTGAGGATATCGTGGAAGAAGTCTAAGAGGTTTGTTAAACAGGAACGTTTTTTACGAAAGCCGTGTTGAGTATCTTTAAGTATGTTATTTTCCTCTAAGTGATTTACGAGTCTGTCTCGTATGACCGTTTCTAGCATTTTACATACAACTGAGGTTAAGCTAATTGGACGATAGTTACTGGGTAGGGATTTGCTGCCTTTTTTGAATATCGGTGTTACGTTGGCTAGCTTCCACTGATCGGGCATAGTTCCAGACTGCAAGGATTTATTGAATAGTAATGTCAGTGGTTTAGAGAGCTCATCCTTAGCTTCCTTTAGAACTCTAGGCGAGATTGTATCAGGTCCAGGCGTTTTATTTACCTTGAGTTTATCTAAACAATTCAATACTTCTCTCTCTGTAACGGTGATATTGCTTAGAACATCTGAATTATCAATCTGAATCGGCGATGGTGTAGGGATATCACTGAGGTCTTCTGTTGTAAAAACTGATGCAAAGAAGGTATTGAGGGCATTACTCATTTGTTCTTCGTCTTTGGTGTATTCTCCATTTTCATCGACTAACGGTCCAACAGTTGAAGTAACAACTTTTTTCTTTCTGATATAACTATAGAATTCTTTCGGGTTTGTTTTACTTTGATTCGCAATATGTAACTCTAAGGTCTTTTTACTTTGCTTAATTAACTTTTTGGCTTTGCGTCGTAGCTCTACAAATTTCAGCCGTTCTTCGTCATTTTGTGAGGATTTTAATCTATCATTAGCACATTTTTTAGCAAGCAGGCAGTTTGAAATATCTTTATTCCACCATTTGGGCTTATTATTATGGCCTGGACGCCGAGTTTTTGATGGTATGCAGTCTTGCACTGCTTTTAGGTAAGTGGCTTCGAATAACTTCCAAGATGTATTTATGTCGTTATTGTGAATTAAAAAGCTCCCCAGGAGAGAGATGGGGGAGGGGGTGCAGGGGAGAGGAGAGGGGTAGGTGGAAGGGCAGGGGAGAGTGAGGAGGGGGCAAGGGTTAGGAGAGGAGAGAAGATGGGGGTAAGGGGCAGGGGAGAGTGGAGCGGGGATTCAGGGGTGGGGTAGGGGCATGGGGTGGAGTAGAGGGGTTGTGGGGGGGGGGGGGTGAGAGCAGGTGGCAGGGGAGAGGGAGAAGGGGAGGGGGCAGCAGGCAGGTAAGGAGAGGGAGAGGATCCACACTCCTTAACTGAATCAACCCTCGTAACACAATAACTCTCTCGCGGAGGAGCAGAAGCGAGAGGAAGGAACCCCCCTCCCCCCCTTATTACAGGAGACGAGCCCCCCGGCGTGTAAATTTTAATACCCCGCCCACCAAGCCATCCCCATCCCTTCGCCCGCCCCTTCTTCTTCTTACCCGCCCGACACTTGATGCGGCGCCCATAAAAGTCGAGAATGCTAAGTAGCGAGAGTCGGTCCTGAATAATAAGTCTTGGTGGCCCCGGAAAATATACCCCCTTCCTCCTCACCCCTCACTCCTCCACACCCACCCATCCACCTGTTCCCTCCCCCTCACTATCTCTTAGCCCAACTTATACTACTACTACTACTACTACTACTACTACTACTACTACTACTACTACTATTATTATTATTACTACAGGTATAGGTAGCGCCAACGAAATTGACAATTATCTTGACCCCTTAGCTTCTCATAACTCAAAATAAATTAAAGCAATCTAGCTGACAATTCTATCATTTGGGAAGAGCCCACCAAAAAATAGATGTGGATATTTTGAGTTATGAGAAGTTAAGGGGTCACGATTATAGTCAAGTTCGTTGGCGCTACCTATGCTACTACTACTACTACTATTTTTTTTTTTTTAATACTACTACTACTACTACTACTACCACTACATGGGTATACTGTAAGCAATGTGTGTGTTGAGATGGAGCAATAATGACCCACACAGTAGGGGTTGCAATAATGACCCACACAGTAGGGGTTGCAATAATGACCCACACAGTAGGGGTTTCAATCGCTCATGTGTTCAAATTAGGAGTATGGCACATCTTGGCAGTTTCTTCTGGCTCTCATTAGACGATTGTATACAGTTTGAGAAGGACCTGTGGGAATTATACAGTTTGAGAAGAACCTGTGGGAATTATACAGTTTGAGAAGAACCTGTGGGAATTATACAGTTTGAGAAGAACCTGTGGGAATTATACAGTTTGAGAAGGACCTGTGGGAATTATACAGTTTGAGAAGAACCTGTGGGAATTATACAGTTTGAGAAGAACCTGTGGGAATTATACAGTTTGAGAAGAACCTGTGGGAATTATACAGTTTGAGAAAAACCTGTGGGAATTATACAGTTTGAGAAGAACCTGTGGGAATTATACAGTTTGAGAAGAACCTGTGGGAATTATACAGTTTGAGAAGAACCTGTGGGAATTATAAGGGAAAAGACTATCTTCATTAACTCTCGATTTCCATATACCCTTCCTAGTCTGAATAAAATAGTCTAATTTTATTCAGCTTAGGATGGGTATATGGAAGTTAGAGGGTTAATTGACACAGTCTTTACCCTTATAATTCCCACAGACCCTTCCTAAACTGTGCACAATCGTCTAATGAGAGCCAGAAGAAACTGTCATAATGCGTCACGATCTTCAGAGGCTTACGGGGAGGTATTTACTTTGTTCCCTAGACCTCCATCAAGCTTAAAATTATACCCCCTTGACTCCCTTTCAAGATAAATTTGTACATTTTTCGGTAGAAAAATGTCCCGGCCGAAGGCCGGTTCCTCTTAAATTACAGGCTCGCTATCGCTCGCCAGGATAAAATCGACACCTGAATGGCACGAAAGGTCTTAATATGGGGTGAAAGTTCTTAAAATCGCTAAACTAATGGGGCGAACGTTTTATAATATCAAAAGCAATGGGGCTAAACATGAGGGAGAAAGGGGTCCAGAAAAACATCCCTCAAGTGGAAATCTCCCCTTAACCCCTTCTGTACCGGCGATGTCTTTTTATTTATATTCTAGCTTTATTTAGACTATTTTGTGCAGTTTAAGGGGAGATTTCCATTTGAGTGATTTTTTTCTTGACCCCTTTCTCCCTCATGTTTTTCCCCATTGCTATTGAGATTTTAAGACGTTCGCTCCATTACTTTGGCGATTTTAAGAGTTTTCGCCCCATTTCTGTCAATTTTAAGACCTTTAGTGCCATTTAGGTGTCGATTTTTTCCTGGCGAGCGATAGCGAGCCTGTAATTTAAGAGAAATCGGCCTTTGGCCGGGACGTTTTTCTACCAAAAAATGTACCGTACAAATTTATCTTGAAAGGGGGTCTAGGGGGTGTAATTTTAAGTTTGATGGAAGTCTAGGGAACACACTAAAGACCTCCCCTTAAGAAGGATCTGTGGTGGTGAAAAGGGTTGAGTGAGATACTTAGAAGCGTGTAAAGTGCTGGAGGTCCTTTTTCAACTGAATACAATCGTCTAATAGTACCCAGAATACAATAATAAACACGTCGCCGGTACTGAAGGGGTTAACTCCAATTGGGTCTGCTGGGGCAAAAGGTGGTAAAGTAGCCAAACTAATGGACCGAACGTCTTAAAATCTCAAAACTAATGGGGCCCAAGCATGAGGGAGAAGGGGTCCAGACAAAACCCTATACCTTCCCAGTAACTCCACCTGTTCCTGCTATTCGTCTGTCCCGAGAACACCACCGGCGTCATATATTTCCATAAAGCCCTGGACTGCGGGGGGGCGGGGGGGGGGGGGGGCGGCGGCCGGGAATTTATTAGCTCCCACCTTCACAAGGGTAGCGCCATAAAGCTTCATTGCCGTCGTCTCCGGGCCGTCTTACGTCTTGCCCGGGAAACAATAGCCATGGGGAGATGGTGTACTTTACGGCCGCTAACCCTCATTCCGGCCACACGCTACTCCGGCCCCAGTTTGTCTTGATTCTGGTTGGGTTGGAGGGGGTGGTTGGGTAGGAGGGGGTGGTTGGGTAAGAGGGAGTGGTTGGGTTGGAGGGGGTGGTTGGGTAGAAGGGGGTGGTTGGGTAGGAAGAAGCATCAGTTTTTCTAGATTCTGGTTGGGTAAGAGGGGGTGGTTGGGTTGGAGGGGGTGGTTGGGTTGGAGGGGGTGGTTGGGTAGGAGGGGTGGGGGGGTGGTTGGGTAGGAAGAAGCATCAGTTTTTCTTGATTCTGGTTGGGTAAGAGGGAGTGGTTGGGTTGGAGGGGGTGGTTGGGTAGGAGGGGTTGGTTGGGTAGGAGCGGGTGGTTGGGTGGGAGGACGCGTCAGTTTGTTTTGATTCTGGACGGGTAGGAAGAAGCAATATTAAGAATGTTCGTGTAATTTAGGTGTAGAATATTTACTGGCGAGCGATAGCGAGCCTGTAATTTAAGATGAACCATTTTCTATCGAAAAATGTAAAAATTTATCTTGAAGGAGGGTCTTGAGGGAGTGTTATATTTAAGCTTTATGGAGGTCTAGGGAGGAAAGTAAAAAGATAAACAGAGATACATACATGAGCCAATAAATGCGCCCATCCCCCCTTAAATATAGCAAGAATAAGATTCAAAACACGTCGTCGGTACAAAAGAGGTAACCATGTCACACACAGGTACAGTAATTGTGGAAGTATATCTGGAAACGAAATTACTCCTTAATTATTATGTTTTTAACACCAACCAACTTCACCTCTAAACTCAATTAATGAAATCAACAAATACATGTGGCACTCCGAGGACTCGAACCCAGGATACTCACATCGAAATTCCGCGCACTATGCAGTACGCTATCAAGACAGTTATATATATCTATCTATATCCACACTATTTATTGAAAAGCAAGTTTCATCCGATAATCAATCCAGAGAATTATAATTGCATAAAGAAAAACATAGAGGGTCTTTGAATTTATTTAAGTGACTGTACTAAGCCACCCGGGTTATCACACAGGCTGTATTCTCCGGTGATTTGAACACGGACGACCTTCACTCAACTCTAAGGGGGCAGCACTTATTGTTTCACCGGGAAGGAATTTAGCATTTCATGTTTAGTCCCATTAGCTTTGAGGTTTTAAGATGCCAGCCCCATTAGTTTGGAAATTTCAAGACGTTCACCCCATTAGTTTGACGATTTCCATACTTTTCGCCCATATTCTTTGTCAATATTAAAACCTTTCTTACCATATACTGTAGGTGTCGAGCGAGATTGTAATTTAGCATGAATCGGCATTCGGCCGGACCATCGTTCTACTGAAAAATACACAAATTTATCTCGATTATTTTTTTTTATTATATATTATATATATTTTATTATTTGTTTTTATTTTCAAGCCGGCAAGGAGTCCCTCATATCCACCCCTCCTCCTCACCCCACACCCACCCCTCATCCTCCTCCCCTCACATCACCCCCTTCCCTCCCCCTCACATCACAACCTTCCTCCCTTCCTTCCCCTCCTCTTCCCTCCCCTCACATCACCCCCCTTCCCCTCCTCCCCCCACTCTCCCTCCTCCCCTCACATCACCCCTTCCCCTCCTCTTCCCTCCCCTCACATCACCCCTTCCCCTCCTCCCCTCACATCACCCCCTGCCCCTCCTCCCCTCACATCCCCACCCTCACCCCCCTCCTCCCCTGACATACCCTCCCTCCTCCTCCCCTTCCCTCTTCCTCCTCCCCTTCCCTCTTCCTCTTCCCCTCACATAACCCCCTTCTCCCCCCCCTCCCTCCCCTCCCCCCCCCCACATCTGCCGTAGCGTAGGAATAACAAGAGGTAAAAGTCCGGGATAATGAAGGTTTACGGCCGCTCCACCGGTGACGGAAGCGGCCGAGTCCGTCGCCGATCACCAACCGTAATCACATCACACTGGTTATGGTGGCGTGGGTAGATGGATGGATAGGTAGACACATGAGTACAGTAATCAACCGTAATCACATCACACTGGTTATGATGGGGGATGGGGGGGGGGGGGATGGATGGGTAGGTTGGTAGACACGTGAGTAAATACATAAATCACATCACATTGGCTATGAAGGAGTGTGGTGGATGGATGGATGAACGGACAGGTAGATACATAATGACATCACATTGCTTATGACAGAAGGTTATGGTGGTGGGTAGATGGGTGGATGGATAGAGGGGTGGGTATAGGTTCGTAGGCA
The DNA here is from genome assembly GCA_032716605.1 of Paralithodes platypus. Classification (NCBI taxonomy): domain Eukaryota; kingdom Metazoa; phylum Arthropoda; class Malacostraca; order Decapoda; family Lithodidae; genus Paralithodes; species Paralithodes platypus. The sequence goes on from CM064513.1 coordinate 94,349,276, forward strand.
TATGAGTCAATACATCTTCACATCACACTGGTTTTGGTGGAAGGTGGTGGTGGGTAGATGAATGAATGTATGGGTGAGGAGGTAGGTAGACACATGACTAAATACTTGTAACAGATAGATAAGTAGATAGAATGATTAATAGATTGATACATGTCTTTATACAGTAGATGATTGTAGAGTTAGGTAAAATAGATTATATAGAAAGAAACATGAACAGATAGATGTATGTGTGTGTATGTGTATGGTATGTGTGTGTGTGTTATGTAGGTGTATGTATGTGTGTGTATGTGTATGGTATGTGTGTGTGTGGATGTGTATGTTACATTTGAAGGCACAATGTTTAGAGTGTGTGTGTGGGGGGGGGGGGGGGGATTCTCGGCGGATACAAGAAACCCCCTCGCTCCCCGGCCACGAACAAAGACACTCACGTTTTCATAAGCTAAAAACGACAGGAAATGAATAAAACACGACTTTAGTTCTGGCCGTGCCCCTCCCCCAGGTAGGTTCCTAAGGGAGGGGGGGGGGGCGTTCTGGCCGTGCCCCTCCCCCAGGTAGGTTCCTAAGGGAGGGGGGGGGGGCGTTCTGGCCGTGCCCCTCCCCCAGGTAGGTTCCTAAGGGGGGGGGGGGGGGCGTTCTCAGGTGGCAGAAAAGACACATACACACACACACACTCACACTCTCTCACACTCTCTCTCTCTCTCTCTCTCTCTCTCTCCATTTATATATATATATATTATGCTTTGAACCTTCAACCCAAACTCTGAAATATTTGGGATATTATATCACCAGATTGTGGGTGTTCGATTCAAGTTACTAGATAACTTTGCACTATAGCATCGTCTTGGTCAGTAGTACGATTTGACTCTGCAAGATGAAGGGCAATAAATCAAACCTCAATTATGATGCAGGCCAAAGTTGAAGATTAACCTTTTCAGTACCGGTGACGTCTATTTCATTGCATTTCAGCTACGTTTAGACGATTTTGTGAAGCTTATCAAGGATTTATCGTGGCGAAAAGGATTAATTGAGATAGTCTGTAGCCTATTGATGCGTAGACGTCCTTCCTAAGCTGCATAAAATCGTCTTAATAACAGCCAGAATAAAGGAAATAATGGCGTCACCCGTACTGAAGTGGTTAATCGTCTGCAAACACTATATATATATATATACTGTATATAATTATATAACGCGGATTCTATGATTTTTGTTTTGTTTTTGTTTTGTTTTTTTGGGGGGGTCTACGCCTCAATACATAATGCACACAAATGTTTTGGGTGAGGGGGAGGGGGGGGGGGGGGGTAGCAAGGAGTCTTTTCAGCTGGGATTTGTTTTGTGTTTTTTTTTTTTTTTTTTTTTTCCCTTTTCCTCCTCTACTTCCTCTTCCTTCTCCTTCTCCTTCTCTTCCTCCTTCAACTGCACTATCCTTTACTCTACCTATTAGTTAGTATCTTAGCAGTGTAGATATCCAAACTGCCCCGTAAGGACCAAGAGGGTTGTTGCAGTTTGTAAGTCCTTTGTATTCCTTTATATACTTCCTCTTCTTTCTCTCCCCTCCTCCTCCTCCTTTCCCTACTCATTTTCCTCCTTTCCTCCTCTTCCTCATCCTCCCTCTTCTCCACCTCCTCTTCCTTTCCCCCTTCTCCACCTCTTTCTCCTCCTCCACCTTCTCCTCCTCATTCTCCCCTTTCTCCTTCTCTTCTCCTCCTACTCTTCCTTCTCCTCCTCCTCCTTCTCCTCCGGGTATGCACTTGACATGCGGAAGACCCTCTGTCAGGGAGATGCGCCCCCCCCCCCCCAACCCCCGCCAAATAAACCTGACGGAGCATCTCATTTCCTTGTCGAGGTTGAGCTTCTGAATTTTGTGGCCGGGAAAAAGAAAATACAGGCGGGTCTACACGAGTTTATTTTTATTTATTTTTCAATTATTTTTCTAAATATATAAGGGTGGATGAATATGGTACAGTCGGCCTAATAAGTGATGTCTCGGCACCATGTATGTTTTGATCAATAATTAGTATCAGCAATATCTAAAACTTGATTTATTCGTTTCGAGTGAGAGATACCAACATGTGCCTACACTTATCCACCCTATTCAACATCTGACAGACATTAATGCAGCCCAGAGCGAGCCAAACATAAAGACAGCTGAGACATGGCTTATTAGCGCTACTGTACATCCAGATTTCACTCCATCGCACGATGGCTTATGGGGTAAACTTTTAAATTAATGTTGTCAGCTAAATTTGTCTTTCAGTAGTCTCATTTCCAACCCTAGTGCCAAAGATCCACAAACACAGATACAGACCCCCCCCCCCCACACACACACACAAACGCACTTTAAGTCTCCATTTACCTCGGCCGAACACGGAAGTCCATTTACATTTTATATGAATTCCCAGTCCACGAAAACGCCCCTGTTGGTGTCGAATTAATCAAACTCCTAGTCCGTCGTCACCGGGAAGGGGTGGGGGTGGGGGTGGGGGGGTAGGTAGGTAGGTAGATATCTCCTAGAAGGGTACCATGGGGTACCAATCGGGGTGCTGTAGGCTCTCTGCGAGAGGGCTGGTTATCACATAGAGGCCCACGTCTCTTCAACAAACTCCCGCGACAAGTAAGAGACATGAGGGGCGTCTCGTTAGACAGCTTCAAGAGAACCCTCGATGTTGAGCTACAAAAAGTGCTAGACGAGCCCTTCTTCGCAGGGGAGCGCTCCGCCCCTTCGAACAGTCTGCTGCACCAATTTTCAAACAGCCACGAAGGGCGGTGCACTCCTCGGTGCCACTAGCAGTGGCGAACTCAACATAAGTGGCTTGAGGGGAATACCTAAATGGCACATAAGGTCATAATATTGGCAAAGAAATGGGTCGAAAGGGTTTAAATTTGCCAAACTAATTAAGCGAACGTCTTAAAATCTAAAAACTAATGGGGCTATACATGAGGGTGAAGGGGGTCCAGAAAAAGAATCCTCTCCCTAATTCCCCAGGAGTCATATTGTTTTTTGCCACTCACTATGTTAAGGTGGTGTCAGACGAGCGATTTTTTGGCTAGTTTTTCAGGCAATTGTGGTCCGGCATCGTCTGAATTAACCCGTTCAGTACCAGGGACGTCCTTCTCATCCTATTCTGGCAACTATTAGACGATTTGATTCAGCTTAGGAAGGACCTCTAGCAATAATAAGTCTTCAGAATATCTCCATCAACCCTTTTAACTATGACAGATCCTTCCTAAGCTGCATAATATCGTCTAAATATAACTGGATTTCAATAGAACACACGTCGCTGGTACTGAAAGGGTTAAAGTTGTTTGTTGTTCAGTATCTTAAAATCATATACATTCATACATTCCAGTTGTCGATTCCAATGCGAAAATCCACCAAAAAGTATTACGAAAAAAAAACCCTCACTCATCGAAAATTGACTCAAATTCTTCTCCATTACTTATTTTATCTATATTTTATTAATTTCACCACAACACCAAACACCTCCATTGAAATTAATGAAAGCATATAATTTATGTGATCCACTGGGATTCGAACCTGGGTTATCACACACGGATTTTTAAACACTCTAACCATTACACCACCAGGACGGTAATAATTTAAGAATCACTTTCAAGTTTTTCTACACGAATTTCCTGAACAGTCAATATATTTCCTGAACAGTCAATATATTTCCTGAACAGTCAATATATTTCCTGAACAGTCAATATATTTCCTGAACAGTCAATATATTTCCTGAACAGTCAATATATTTCCTGAACAGTCAATATATTTCCTGAACAGTCAATATATTTCCTGAACAGTCAATATATTTCCTGAACAGTCAATATATTTCCCACTCTTTGCAAATTGCACTCTTTGCAAATCTGGACTTTCTTCCTCTTAAATTTTAGATTGTGTATATGTCCCCTAAATTGCAACAATGTGAAAAGTAATATTCTAAGCAAGGTTAGTAATAAAAATAAATTAATATTATTATGGAACGCACCTTTAATTATGCTGTACGTTCTTATTATTGATACCATTTGTCGTAGGCCTCTCTCTCTCTCTCTCTCTCTCTCTCTCTCTCTCTCTCTCTCTCTCTCTCTCTCTCTCACCCTTCTCTCGTTAACCCCCCTCCAACCCATTTTTTGTTGTAACCCTTTTCGTTTTTTTATTTTTCCTCCCTCTCTCCCCCTGGCTCTCCCTCCCCTTCCCTCAGCGCCCCCCCGCCCCCCTCCCGCCCCCTGCCCCCCCCCTTGCAATATCCTACCCCAACGTTGAAATAATCCAATGATTCCCCTTGGCCAATACCGCCGGCCATCTGTCATCGGTTTACGGCCACAGTGTCGTATAAACGTGACAAAATATCTGACCCCTTTCCTCCCTGGCTTTAAAAAAAAAAAAAAAAAAAAAAAAAAAAAAATGGAATGGCATGGAAGAAAAATAAAAAAATAAAAAAATAAATGGAAGCAAAAATATACGAAACAAAATTTGGAAGGATAAAAATAAAGAAAAATACTCCCCTGCCCCCGTCGAAATACCCCTTTTATTATATTTTGGCTTCCATCTTTTATTTTGTTTACTTGTGTATGTATGTTTTATTCTGGTGCGTGGCGTGTGTACAGTATGTATGTGCGTGCGTGTATATATGTGTGTGAACTTGCGCTCCATGTATAATAATAGTGATACATTATAATAATAATAGTAATCATTATAATAAATGTCAGTTTATTGTTCACGTGCTGCCATCAGGCTGAAAATCCACAGTTGTTCTTAACCTAGGTACAGTACACTCCGATACCATAGTCTCTAGCTCACTCATGCATATTTGAGGACCTAATCTATTTCTAATTATGGATGTATATGTTATCTGGAAATTAATTTATAAATTATTATGTTCCACAAATCAACTACAAAACTATATATATGATTTAAGGGGAGGTATTTAGTTTGTTCCCTAGACCTCCAGCAAGCTTAAAATTACACCCCCTTGAGTCCCTTTCAAGATTAATTTGTACATTTTTCGGTAGAAAAATATCCCGGCCAAAGGCCGTTTCCTCTTAAGTTACAGGCTCGCTATCGCTCGCCAGGATAAAATAGACACCTGAATGGCACGAAAGGTCTTAAAATGGGGTGAAAGTTCTTAAAATCGCCAAACTAACGGGGCAAACATCTTAAAATCTCAAAAGCAATGGGGCTAGACATGAGAGAGAAAGGGGTCAAGAAAAAAGTCCCTCAAGTGGATATCTCCCCTTAATGAAAAGCAAGGTATATTCATAAATCAATTCAGGTAGTTTTAATTGCATGCAGACAAACACAGGGGATCCACGAAATCTTATGAGTGGGCTACAGACTATGGTATCCGAGTGTACAGTCGCGCTAATAAGTGATGTCTCGGCACCAATTATGTTTTGATCAATAGTTGGTATCAGCAATATTTACACATGATTTCTGCTTTTTGAGTGAGATATACAAACATGTTCCTACACTTACCCACCCTATTCAACATCTGACAGACATTAATACAGAACAGAGCAAGCCAAACGTAATGACAGCTGGGACATCACTTATTAGCGCGACCGTACAATGCTTATTCAACCTTAACTACGAGGTCACATGCGACCTTTGGCGACCGTGAGGTACCAAGTTCCCACTATAGTACATAACCAGATGCACTGGTGAGAAGTACGTGTCGGCTAACACAAGCTAATACAGTAGCTTGGCTAGGGAGGGACCACGATACAATCCTCTCCATCGGGTTAGCCAAAAAAAACTTTAGGATTCTGTGGGTCTCGAACCCTCGATCTCGTGGTTAGAGTACAGTGCTTTAGACCACTCGGCTAACCCGACCCATATGTGTGGGCATACATGTGTTTGTGTGTGCGTGTGTATTCTTAATTGTTTTCGTTTGGATGTGTATAAATTTGTACCTTTATGTGTTTTAAATATATATGAATGTGCATATATGTGTGTGCATATGTGTGTGTGTGTGTGTGTGTGTGTGTGTGTGTGTGTGTGTGTGTGTGTGTGTTTGTGTGTGTGTGTTTTGGTGTGTGAACGCTTTCATTCCATTCAATTTGATTTTCTTTTAACCCACGAGATCTGCCGAGCCCCCTCCCCAATCCCCCTCTCCTCTCCCTACCTGTCCTGGCACTGAAATAATCAAATCATAGGCCCCCTCACTCCCCCTGACTATGTCCTCCCCCCCCCCCCCCCAAGCCTTTGGTTGCCCCTGGTGTTAAGAGGAGGATTTTAGTTCGTTCCCTAGAATTCCATCAATCTTAAAATTACACCCCCTAGACCCCCTTTCAAGATAAATGTGTACATTTTTCGGTAGAAAAATGTCCCGGCTGAAAGCCGGTTCCTCTTAAATTACAGGCTCGCTATCGCTCGCCAGGATAAAATCGACACCTGAATTGCACGAAAGGTCTTAATATGGGGTGAAAGTTCTTAAAATCGCTAAACTAATGGGGCAAACGTTTTATAATATTAAAAGCAATGGGGCTAAACATGAGGGAGAAAGGGGACAAGAAAAAAATTCCTCAAGTGGAGATCTCCCCCTAAGCCTAAGTCACACGGTGGATTTTATCGGCGACTTTATACAGGCATGTGGGTTTTTCTGGCAACATTTCGGGAGTTGTATTGAAGTAGCACCAGCAACTAGATTTAAGGGGGTGGGCGTGGTTGGATTTAAGGGGGTGGGCGTGGTTGGATTTAAGGGGGTGGGCGTGGTTGGATTAGTTTGCTCTCTATATCTCTATCAAGCTTAAATTAACTCCCCCCCCCCCCATGAACCCCCTTCGAGATAAATTTCCTCCTAAGTTTCAGGCTCGCTATCGCTGGCCGGGATATAATTGACAGGTGAATGGCACGAAAGCTATTAATATTGCCAAACTAATGGAGCGAATGTCTTAAATTGTCAAAATGAATGGGGCTAAGCATGAGGGTGAAGGGGGTCCTGAAAAACAAAAATCCCCATAAGGTATAATGTCATAATTGGGCTCAAATCTGACTAAGCTTGAATTCTGAGCCTCCGAATTGCTAGGTCCGAGTTGAATACATTGATTGATTGTAAGGTATATTTGGTCAAATCGTCTATATATACATTACAATGTTTAAGGGGAGGTCTCCACTTGAGGGATTTTTTGCTTGACCCCTTTCTCCCTCGTGTTTAGCCCCATTGCTTTTGATATTATAAAACGCTTGCCCAATTAGTTTAGCGATTTTAAGAACTTTCACCCCATATTAAGACCTTTTGAGCAATTCAGGTGTCGATTTTATCCTGGCGAGCGATAGCGAGCCTGTAATTTAAGAGGAACCGGCCTTTGGCCGGGACATTTTTCTACCGAAAAATGTACAAATTTATCTTGAAAGGGACTCAAGGGGGTGTAATTTTAAGCTTGATGGAGGTCTAGGGAACAAACTAAATACCTCCCCTTAATAAGGAGACTCTAGTTTAAAAAGTCTGACCTGGAAGCACTTTATGTACAACGTTTCACATATACCCCCATCGTCAGACCAAAACCAGACCCCGAGAGTTGCTGAAAGAGAAAACCAGACCCCGAGAGTTGCTGAAAGAGAAAACCAGACCCCGAGAGTTGCTGAAAGAGAAAACCAGACCCCGAGAGTTGCTGAAAGAGAAAACCAGACCCCGAGAGTTGCTGAAAGAGAAAACCAGACCCCGAGAGTTGCTGAAAGAGGAAATTGCCGGTACTAGATGCCCGTGTGAATCCCCCTTTATATGACTGGTGAGGGGGGCAGGGGGGCGGCTCTCCCGACTTTGGCCAATAGGGGTGGTGCCGGCTGGGGTTGAGTGGGGGGCAATCACAGGGCCAATTGTGTCATCACCAGGGGAGTGCAAGGGAGGGAGAGAGAGAGAGAGAGTGAGAGAGAGAGAGAGAGAGAGAGAGAGAGAGAGAGAGAGAGAGAGAGAGAGAGAGAGAGAGAGAGTTGTTGGGGGGGAGGGTGATGAGAAAGACAGGTGAGGGTGAAGAGAGAGAGGGGCTGAGAGGAGAGGGGGTGGGGGGGGGGGGGTTGAGTAAGAAAATAGAGACATTAACCGAACATTAGGCCTACGGGAGAAAAGAAGAAGGAGGAACTGCGAAAAAAAGAAACAAATAGATTAAAACCACTGATGTTTTCAAATGGGATCCGTCCAATATAATGTATATAATCATTTAATTTTATGATATAATGAAAATAAAATAAAGTAAGATCTTCAGACATTCTGTACTACCCTATGTAATGTTATATTTCTTAAGGGGAGGTTTCTAGTTTGTTTCCTACTCCTCCAGCAATCTTAAAATTTCACCCCCTTGACCCCCTTTCAAGAAAAATTTGTAAATTTTTCGGTAGAAAAATGTCCCGGCCGAAGGCCGATTACTCTTAAATTACAGGCTCGCTATCGCTCGCCAGGATAAAATCGACACCTAAATGGCACGAAAGGTCTTAAAATTGACAGAATGGGGCGAAAATTCTTAAAAATCACCAAACTAATGGGGCAAACGTCTTAAAATCTCAAAAGCAATGGGGCTAGACATGAGGGCGAAAGGGGTCAAGAAAAAAGTCCCTCAAGTGGAATTCTCCCCTGAAGTAAATTGTTTTCGTCCAATCTTTCGTTGCAATGTTCGGCTTTGCTAATTGAAAGTACTAATCATATTTTCTCAGTATATTGAGAAATGCCTGACTAATAACACAGTATTATGTTTAGTGTGTGTACTAACTGCCTGGAATTTAAATACTTCCTTAGGAGGCACTTCTAAGCATATGCATTGAGAGAGAGAGAGAAAGAGAGAGAGAGAGAGAGAGGTATAAAACTTGGCTGTGGTGGCCAATTTTTCGGGTGTTCATAGTCGTTGTGGTATTACTAAGGGGTTATGTAATGGTCAAAGGGGTAGGGGGGGGGGTGGAGGGAAGGAATGGAATGGAGGGGGACTAAGGGACAGACTGGTGGGGTGAGGGGCGGACTAGAGGGATGGAGGGAGGGGTGATGGGAGAACTGGTGGGGTGAAGGGAGGACTGGAGGGGTGAGGGGAGAACTGGTGGGGTGAAGGGAGGGGTGAGGGGAGGGGGAGGGAGGAGGGAAGGAATGAAGGGGGGCTAAGGGACAGACTGCAGGGGTGAGGGAAGGACTAGAGGGATGAAGGGAGGGGTGAGGGAGGACTGGAGGGGTGAGGGGGGGACTGGTGGGGGGAGGGAGGACTGTAGGGGTGAGGGGAGGACTGGAGGGGTGAGGGGGGAGGGGCTGGAGGGATGAGTGGTAAAATTAAAAGACATTGAACCTGTAATTGTGGATGTAAAAGACATGTTTAAATACGACACGCAATTACAGATATAGATACACAGGGAGAGCTGAAGAGCGATAATTATCTTGGACGTCTTATGTAAATTGAGATCGCGTCAGCAAATTTTCAATACGTTTTTAGAGATGGATTAAATCATACTTGCCAGTCAGTAACCCCTTCTGTACCGACGCCGTCCTGTTAACTGTATGTTGGCTACTATTAGACGATTTCATTCAGTTTCAAAAGGGGCCTCCAGCAATTAATAGGCTTCAAACTATCTCACTTAACCCTTTTTACTACCACAGACCCTTCATAAAAACTACACAAAATCCTATCAATATAGCTATAATAAAAGGAAAAGGACGTCGCCGGTACAGAAGGGGTTAAGCTTGTCATGCATGGTAAGTGAATAGTCAATTAACACACACACACACACACACACACCACGTGTGTGTGTGTGCAGGACTAATGTCCTGCCACGGACATTAGTTCCAGGGCAGTAATTCCCTTTCCAATGTTCCCTTACCCACTCTAAACCACTGTTTGGACACTTGATCCTCAGTGTTTTGGAGGACAAGCAACCTAGAAGGGTCACTAGATCTGTTGTTGCTTGATTTCCTTTGTACTCCTTTGTACACACACACACACACATACACGTGTAAGCTACGACGTGTTTATAGTTAGTTATAGCGAATTGTGCATGCTTGTGAGTACATTTCTCGTATTATATACAGCATATGAAGACAATTTTCCAGATCAGAAATGTGTACCATGAACCCACCAAGGCTTACACACACACACACACACACACACGCACACACACACACACACACACACACACACACACACACACAAAACGATCCACCTAAGCCCCGACACCACACACACACACTACACACACACCACACCACACAACGATACATACACCACACACACACACACACACACACACACACACACACACACACACACACACTCACAAATCTGGCAAACCACACTGTCACTCTTAAGAATGTATGAAACTTAAACCTCATATTTTACTTATTGATGTTCTTATCATTTTTTCGTCTGTTATCGATGTTTTAACCAATTCTTCCAACCTATTTTTTGTGTGGAATATACCGTAGATATAAGAGAGATGAACAAGGTCAAATTGGTTGTGAGTTTAAAGTCAAATTAGTACAGATATTATAAAGGTGGCATGCAGTAGAGATCATCAACGTAAGGTAGAATAGGTGGATAGGTAGGTCGATAGATAGATAGATAGGTAGATAGATATACAGGTAGTTAGATAGGTAGATAGATATATAGACAGGTAAATAGATAGGTAGATAGATAGTTAAATAGACAGGTAGAATAGATAGATAGATAATTAGGTAGATATATAGGTAGAAGAGGTAGATATGGTTTAGTGATTGGTGATTGATTGCTTGATTGATTAATGTATCACTTGATTATTTATGTGTGCAGTAAATGTGGATATATATTGTGTAGATGCAGAGATTGATAGGTAGATATATTAATAAAAGGGTATAAAGATAGATATGTAGATACATAGAGAGTTACTTGATTAAAGGGGTGAAGGAAGAGAAAGAGAGAAAGGGATGTGATAGGGGGCAGGGATCATACAAGAGAGAGAGATAGTGTGTGTGTCTGTGTCTGTGTGTGTCTGTGTGTTTAGAGTGCGGGGATCATATGAGAAAGAGAGAGAGAGAGAGTTGTGTGTGTGGAGGCGAGTGATCATATGAGAGAGAGAGAGAGAGAGAGGCCTCAGCTTATGTGCAGGTTGCCACATTTATGTTTCATTAAGCCTTTATTCGCCACCGTTGTTGAGTGAGTTGTACTAGCGCTGGAGAGAGAGAGAGAGAGAGTGTGGAGGGGAGGGATCATATGAGAGAGAGCGAGAGAGATAGTGAGACTGATTGTGAGTGTAGAGGGGAGGGATCATATGAGAGAGAGGGAGTGAGATAGTGAGATTGAGTGTGAGTGTGGAGGGGAGGGATCATATAAAGAGAGAGAGAGAGAGAGAGAGAGAGAGAGAGAGAAACCCTGATAGATTAAATTGGTAACTCTTGAAGTGGAGCCGGAAATTAATATACCTAAAGTATTTTTGTTTCTGGCTATGTTTGAGCAAGAGGAATTTGAGGGGTAAAGGCACTATAGTCAATTCATTATAGGTAGGGCAAAAATCGTAACCCCTAACCTCTGAAACTGAAAAAGAGCTAGAGCAAGTGGGATGTAATTTGTCACACTTATTCCCAGGCTGACTCTTCCCAAACGGTAGAAATATTTGCTCGATTTTGCAGGTGGTTTTTGAGGTATAGAGGTTAGTATAATTATGGTCAAGATTTTCGGCCAAATTATAATACATATACATTGGATATGCACACATGTTCTGTACCAGCGACGTATATTTAATGATATACTAGCTATATTTAGACGATGTTGTGCAGTTTAAGAAGGATAAGTGGTAGTAAAAATGGTTAAGTGAGATAGGTCGAAGCCTATGATTTGATGGTGGACCTTTATAAACTAAGCACAATCGTCTAATAGTAGCCATAATAAAATTAAAAAGACGTCGCCGGAACAGAAGCGGTTCACTTTTTGGGCGATTTTTGCATGTATTCATTATTTTTGCATGTATTCATTATTTTTGCATGTATTCATTATTTTTGCATGTATTCATTATTTTTGCATGTATTCATTATTTTTCTAGTTTCCTCCCTAGACCTTCATCAAATTTAAAAAAAACATCCATTAGATCCCCCTTCTAGATTAATTTGTAAATTTTTCTGTAGAAAAATTTCCCGGCCAAAGGCCGGTTCTTCCAACATTACAAGCTCACTATCGTTCGCCAGGGAAAAAATCGACACCTAAATAGCGCGAAAGGTCTAAATATTGACGAATAAATGGGGCGAAAGGTCTTAAAATCGACTACCTAATGGGGCAAACATCTTAACATCTGAAACTAATGGGGCTAAACATGAGGGAGAAAGTGGTCCAGAAAACCGGCCCATCCCCCCTTAAGTGACTGAATATAAAACAAAATGTGGTTGAGGAGTTTCGCTAAATGAGAGAAGAGAATGGGTGCTTGAGGTGGGGTGGGGGAGTTTATCAACACCAATTCACCTGTATTTCTTCATCCTGTAACACCAGAGAGAGAGAGAGAGAGAGAGAGTGAGAGTGAGTGAGTGAGAGTGAGTTACATACATACACATAATTTAAAGTCCCTATTAGGCAATCTGGCCTCAAATCCAAAGACGTAAATGCTACTAGGTTTAAGACAAGGATAGTAGAGAGAGAGAGAGAGAGACAGACAGACAGACAGACAGACAGACAGACAGACAGACAGACAGACAGACAGACAGACAGACAGAGTGAGTGAGTGAGAGAGATACAGAGAGAGCGAGCACACACCACCACACACACTCACCCCTCTCATACTAATGACCTATCCACCCCCTGCTGTTTACTCTTTATGAAATCCTGGTTTGTGAGGCTGCATTTTGTGCCCTCCTGCTTAATGGCATAACACACCATACACAGGGTTGGGGGGGGGGGGGAGGGGGGGAGGGGAGATGTGGAAGAGGGACGAAACGGGAGGGGTGGAGGGGGGCAGGTTTAGGGGGGGGGGGCACCTCACACATTATTGCATGCTCCCCTCGGTATATATGTGTTTGTGTGTGTGTGTGTGTGTTTGTGTGTGTGTTTGTTTGTGTGTGTGTGTGGGGGGGGGGGGGGGTAGGGAGGAGGCGGGGGTGCGACCGATGGATTGTGTGGAGTGGCTAGTATATTTTGTACGTGTATGAGTGAGTGGATAATTATATGAGGTGTGTGTGTGTGTGTGTGTGTGTGTGTGTGTGTGTGTGTGTGTGTGTGAGTAAGTGGATAAATCAGTTGTGTGTGTGTGTGTGTGTATATGTGTGAGTGGAGCATGAGTTGTGTGTGTGTATATGTGAGTGGAGCTATGAGTTGTTTATGTGTGAATAGGTGGATATATAATTGTGTATGTGAGTGGATATATGAATTGTGTGTGTGTATGTGTGAGTGAGTGAGTGAGTGGAGATATGAGTTGTGTGTGTGTATGTATGTGTGAGTGAGTGAGTGAGTGGAGATATGTGTTGTGTTTGTATATGTGAATGGGTGGATATATGAGTTGTGTAAGTGTATGTGTGAGTTTATTGTAGCTATGAGTTGTGTA
>CM064513.1:94365240-94400322 GCA_032716605.1 Paralithodes platypus
GTGATGCATATCGGCCAAGCAAATCCCAAGTCAGGCTATTCGCTACTGGTCTAAAGTTTTCCAGACAGTGCATTGAAGTAGAGGAGAAAACTCAGAAATTATTGGGATATAATAAGAGGCAATTTAAGTATAAAAGTAAGGAAATAGTCCTCACACTTTTCAACGCTCTGATACGGCCTCTCCTGGAGAATTCTGTTCAATTCTTGTCTCCAGCACTCAGGAAAGATATAGAGCGACTGGAAGCTAGGGCGACAAAGCTTAATCCATCGATTAAAAGACTGCGCTGTGAGTACGTTTGATAACTCTTGTTCGTTATCCGTTGGAAACACACAGACTACAAGGTCAGCTCATTGAAGTTTTTAATATAATAATGGATTTGACAATGTGGATCATAGCAAAATGTGTTTCCTAAATATGAGTCCAACACGCAACCATGGCTGGAAGTTAGAATTAAAAAGGTTCAGCACAAGTATTTGTGGAAACTTTATGATTTATTCACATAAATGATTTATTCTACCTGGAACAAACTTCCCTCAGAAGTTGTATAAACAGTTCTTCAGTAGAGCAGTTCAAGAAGAGAGCAGATAGTATTTTGCACACTCTGCAATGAGTGTATACGTGTACTAAACAATCTCTCTCCTTCCACTTCCATTATCTCCCCGGAATGGACCGCAAAGTCTCTGAGATACAAACTCTTCCTTGTAACTCTATTTAACCCTCTCTCCTGAGCTCCCCCGTGCCTCCTCCCTCAAAAGACAAGCAATTAGGGCGACATTAGCACTAATATCACGTATCAAACCGCCTAATGGAAATCGTACGGCATTAAACTTATGACTTCCAGAGAGAGAGAGAGAGAGAGAGTTAGAGAGTTAGAGTTAGAATTAGTTAGAGAGAGAGATGTTTATTGCGTTTTTGAGTATGTGTGTATGTATATAAATAATAAATAATAAATAATTGTCGGTTTATTGTTCATTGCAGCCCTGAGGCTGAAAATCTACAGTGTTATTCTTAAACCTATACTTATTTTACCTTAACTACGAGGTCTCATGCGTGTGTGTGTGTGAGAGAGAGAGCGAGAGAGAGAGAGAGAGAGAGATGTGTTATTGTGTTTGAGTAAGTGTGTGTGTGTGTGTTAGCGTGTGTTTGTGTGTGGGTGTGAGAGAGAGAGCGAGAGATGTGTTATTGTGTTTGAGTAAGTGTGTGTATGTGTTAGCGTGTGTTTGTATGTGGGTGTGAGAGAGAGAGAGAGAGAGAGAGAGAACAAAACATTAGAGTTAGGGAGAGCTTTTCGTGCCTCTCCGCAATAAAAAGATGGATGCCCCAAATTAAGTGACATTAGGACTAGCCTCCCGGACTTTGATGGCTGTTTAATGTAAAGTTTATCAAGGCTAATCGGAGACAGCGGGGGGGGGGGGGGGGTAGGAGAGAGAGAGAGAGAGAGATGGGGCACTGAAATTGTATATATATACAGTATATATATATATATATATATATATATATATATTATATATATATATATATATCTATATATATATATATATATATATATATATATATATATATATATATACCGGTATATATATATATCTATATCTGTATATACTGTATATATATATATATATATATATATATATATATATGTATAGTATATAATGATGAGTACGTTTAAAGCAGTAAACATACTAGCGTGAATTTTATCAGCTTAACATTATATATCTTGAAATCCCGAAAGTCTATGCTTAAATTGTATAAAGCTGCCTAATTTGTTTCATGTTTCTGTATTTTCAACGAGTTATTTTGAAGTTAGAGATAAATAAACTGACAAATCGTAGTTTTCCTCTCAAATTTCATTCATAAACTTTTTGTGAATTAAGTAACCCCTTTAAGAATAGGACGCCTTTTGACAGTTTATTCCGGCTTTCATTAGACAATTTTATACACCTTAGAAAGGATCTGTGGTATTTATAAGGATAAAGACTCGATTAACCCTCTAATTTCCATATACCCTTCTTAATCAGAATAAAATCGTCTAATCATAGCCATAAAGTATAAAATAAATGAGTAATCGGATTTTGAAAGGGCTGTATCCGTTGCCAAGCCAGTCAGTCAAAAACTCACTTCTTCGTCTATAGTCTATACCATGTTCCAAATATGTAGTCCAGTCATCGTGAATCCTAACTTCTATAACTAAAAAAGGGCTAGAGGATATGGGCTGTAAATTTCCACATCTATTTCCTTGCTGACCCTTCCTAAATGATAGAAATATTAGCTCGATTACCCAAGTCGTATGTGAGTTATAGAGCCTAATGTTCACGGGTTTTGGCCTACTTATTTGGATAGCTTAATGCATAGTGTTCGGAATTTCAGTGTGAGTATCCTAGGTTCGAGTCCTTGGAGTACCACATGTATTCATTACTTTCACTGATTTCATTAGTTAGGTTTATTTGTAAATTAATTGGTGGGTTGGGTGCAAACAAATATGAATAGTGAGTCGGTTCTTTATGGGCGCCTCTGCTAATTAGACCCAAACAAAATCTAGACCCCCCCCCCCTCACCATTGACAATTATCCCAAAACAAAATCTGGAAGGGGGGGAGGGGGGTTTCAGATTTTGTTTTAGTCTAATTAGGGGGGGGGGGCGTTGTGTTGTTTCCATTATATAAAAGAACCTCTAATCTGCGTCCCACCGATCCACTGTTTACTCGCTTGCCGATACCTGGGCGATTAGGGGGAACGTGCATAAAGAAGAGTGACGCTAATTGCAGTGCTTGGAGGGGGGGGGCGGGGGGGGGGGCAAGTAGGAGGGGGGGGGGGGGGGGGGGGGGGGGGGCAAGGGCAGGAGAGGAGTGTGTGGGGGAAGGGAGGAGAGGAGGGGGGGTGTGGAGAGGAGGCAGAGGGGCGTGTGTGGGGGTAGGCAGGAGGGGAGTGTGTGGTGGGAGGAGGGGACTATGGGGGAAGGGCAGGGGGGAGAGTGGGGGCAGAAGGGGAGTGTTTGGGGGGGGAGGGGAGTGTGTGGGGGGAGGGAGGAGAGGAGTGTGGGGAGAGAGGCATGAGGGAGTGTGTCGGGGGGAGGCAGGAGGGGAGCGTAGAGGGGGGGGGGGCGTCGGAGCATGTAATTTGGCGATTAAAAACGAAAATTATACACCGGGTCTCGAGCGGGACATAAAAGATGGGTTCCGAGCATTGCCATCAGCGCCGCATAAGCCGGGAAAAATCACCCTGACCGACCGCTGGGCTCTGAGGTGTGAGTTCCGAGCGGGAGGGGAGGATCGAGCATCTTATAATCTAACTAATAATCGGTTTAAGGGGGTACTGCTTGCTTTTTATGGACCCCCTTCTCCCTCATGTGTTTAGCATATTAGTTTTGAGGTTTTAAGACGTTCGTTCCGTTAGTTTGGCGATTTTGAGACCTTTCGCCTCATTTTTTGTCAATATTAAGACCTTTCCCGGCCTTTAGGTGTCGGTTTTTTCCTGGCGAGCAATAGCGACCCTCTAATTTTAGAAGGAACCGGCCATTGGCCAGGACATTTTTCTACCGAAAAATGTACAAACTTATCTTGAAAGGGGGTCTAGGGGGTGTATTTTTATGCTTGATGGAGGTCTAGCAAGGAAACGAAGAAATATAGGATTAAATCAATGAATAGACCAAAAACCAAGCAGTCTATTCTATTCTATATACTCAGGCCCAATCCTCACTTTTCCTTTTTTTTTTTTTTTTTTAAACCCCCTTAATTATAATCATCTCCAGAAGCCAGCGTGTCAGCGAGAAAATAATAGAGGCCCGGCCCTATTCATTGGCGGGACCTTCGGCAAACTTAGGGCCCCGGTATTATCGGCGGGATTAGTCAATAACTACCTGTATGTCAAACAGAATTTTTGGTTGAAGGTGTGTGTGGGTTTTTTTCGAGCTTTTCCCCCTCCCTCTCTCCTTTCCCCCTCTCTCTCTCTCCTCTCCCTCCCTCTCTCTCTCCTCTCGCTTCTAATCGCCTGGGTGAAAAAGTGCACATTTTTCTAATACTTATCTTGGCGAAATTATAGTGTGTTAAAATATTTTCTCGGATATTATTTACGTGACCTGAACGCAAGGGTTTTCCACCCAGATATATTAAGGGAGACGGGTCCTTTTTCCGGTCCCCCTTTCTCCCTCGTGTTAACCCCCATTTGTTTTGAGATTATAAGACGTTCGGCCCATTAGTTTGGCGATTTTAACTCCTTTCGCCCCATTTTGTTGTCAATTATATGATCTTTCGTGTCATTTAGGTGTCGATTTTTTCCTGGCGAGCCTGAAATTTTAAGAAGAAACGGCCTTCGGCCGGGAAATTTTTCTACCAAAAAATGTACACATTAAGCTAGAAGGGTTATCTAATGGATGTTTTTTAAAGTTTGATGGAGGTCTTGGTAGGAAACTATAAACAATTATATATGTATGAAATAATCGAACACAAAAATATACCCATCTCGAACACCAAAATATACCCATCTCGAACACCAAAATATATCCATCTCGAACACCAAAATATACCCATCTCAAACACCAAAATATACCCATCTCGAACACCAAAATATACCCATCTCGAACACCAAAATATACCCATCTCAAACACCAAAATATACCCATCTCGAACACCAAAATATACCCATCTCGAACACCAAAATATACCCATCTCAAACACCAAAATATACCCATCTCGAACACCAAAATATACCCATCTCGAACACCAAAATATACCCATCTCAAACACCAAAATATACATATCTCGAACACCAAAATATACCCATCTCGAACACCAAAATATACCCATCTCGAACACCAAAATATACCCATCTCGAACACCAAAATATACCCATCTCGAACACCAAAATATACCCATCTCAAACACCAAAATATACCCATCTCGAACACCAAAATATACCCATCTCGAACACCAAAATATACCCATCTCGAACACCAAAATATACCCATCTCGAACACCAAAATATACCCATCTCCCCTTTAGTGAAGTCCGGTGGATACTATGTGAACATAGATTTTTTTTTTTTGTATACATATTTTTATAAAACGTTTGTAGGAAGTTTCACTGTTTGATTAAGGGGAGGTATTTAGTTTGTTCCCTAGACCTCCATCAAGCTTAAAATTACATCCCCTCGAGTCCCTTTCAAGATAAATTTGTACATTTTTCGGTAGAGCTAAAAGGACGGCGCCTGTACAGAAGAGGTTAATGGGATGGGCCGGTTTGCTGGGCCACTTTTCCCTCATGTTTAGCCCCATTAGTTTTCAGATGTTAAGATCTTTGCCCCATTAGTTAGTCGATTTTAAGACCTTTCGCCCCATTTCGTCGTCAATATTTACACCTTTCGTGCTATTTAGGTGTCGATTTTTTCCCTGGCGAACGAAAGTGAGCCTATAATCTTGGAAGAATCGGCCTTCGGCCGGGACATTTTTCTACCGAAAAATGTACAAATTAATCTAGAAGGGGGATCTAATGTATTTTTTTTTTTTTTTTTTTTTTTAAATTTGATGAAGGTCTAGGGAGGAAACTAGACAAATAACGAATACGTGCAAAAATCGCCCAAAAAGTGAATCATCTCTTCTTAATACCCATGTTATCCTGTTAGCTTTCACTTATTCCCATCAGCACCATGACACTTGTTTACCTTTGATTCTGGTTTATATTAGTTGATTTTAAGCAGTTTAAGAAGGACCTATTTGACTAAGAGGGTTTATTGAGATCGCATTTACCCATCTGAATTGTATAGGTAGATCGTATTTACCCATCTGAATTGTATAGGTAGATCGTATTTACCCATCTGAATTGTATAGGTAGATCGTATTTACCCATCTGAATTGTATAGGTAGATCGTATTTACCCATCTGAATCGTATAGGTAGATCGTATTTACCCATCTGAATCGTATAGGTAGATCGTATTTACCCATCTGAATTGTATAGGTAGATCGTATTTACCCATCTGAATTGTATAGGTAGATCGTATTTACCCATCTGAATTGTATAGGTAGATCGTATTTACCCATCTGAATTGTATAGGTAGATCGTATTTACCCATCTGAATTGTATAGATAGGTAGATCGTATTTACCCATCTGAATTGTATAGGTAGATCGTATTTACCCATCTGAATTGTATAGGTAGATCGTATTTACCCATCTGAATTGTATAGGTAGATCGTATTTACCCATCTGAATTGTATAGGTAGATCGTATTTACCCATCTGAATTGTATAGGTAGATCGTATTTACCCATCTGAATTGTATAGGTAGATCGTATTTACCCATCTGAATTGTATAGGTAGATCGTATTTACCCATCTGAATTGTATAGGTAGATCGTATTTACCCATCTGAATTGTATAGGTAGATCGTATTTACCCATCTGAATTGTATAGGTAGATCGTATTTACCCATCTGAATTGTATAGGTAGATCGTATTTACCCATCTGAATTGTATAGGTAGATCGTATTTACCCATCTGAATTGTATAGGTAGATCGTATTTACCCATCTGAATTGTATAGGTAGATCGTATTTACCCATCTGAATTGTATAGGTAGATCGTATTTACCCATCTGAATTGTATAGGTAGATCGTATTTACCCATCTGAATTGTATAGGTAGATCGTATTTACCCATATGAATCGTATAGGTAGATCGTATTTACCCATCTGAATCGTATAGGTAGATCGTATACTAAAGCAAATCGTCTAATGGTTACCAGAATATGATGAATATTACGTAATGGTGGTGAAGGGGTTAAGAAATAATTACCCTCTTTGCTCCCCCAATGATCACCCACAGATTAACAGGTAATTTTGATCATGACATGTGAGTAGATTATCACATTTTCTACCCACGTTTGAGTATCCTAGGTTCGAGTCCTTGGAGTACCACATGTATTCATTACATACTTTCATTGATGTCATTAGTTTGGTTTATTTGTAAAGTAATTGGTGGGTTGGTGAAAACAAATATGAATTAATATGCAGAAAATCTTATGTTGGCGAGCGATTGTGAGCCTGTAATTTAAGCGAAGGTCGGACATTTGTTACCGAAAAATGTTCAAATTGATCAAGAAAGGGGATCTTGGGAATGTTTTTTCGTTTTCTTTTTGTATAAACCCTTCAAAGGAAATATATAAATCGACCAATAACTAATCCCTTTCCCCTTAAGGGGAGATTTCCACTTGAGGGACTTTTTTCTTGACCCCTTTCTCCCTCGTGTCTAGCCCCGTTGCTTTTCAATTTTAAGACGTTTGCCCCATTAGTTTGGTGATTTTTAAGAATTTCCGCCCCATTCTGTCAATTTTAAGACCTTTCGTGCCATTTAGGTGTCGATTTTATACTGGCGAGCGATAGCGAGCCTGTAATTTAAGGGTAATCGGCCTTCGGCCGGGACATTTTTCTACCGAAAAATTTACAAATTTATCTTGAAAGGGGGTCAAGGGGGTGAAATTTTAAGATTGCTGGAGGAGTAGGAAACAAACTAAGAACCTCCCCTTAATTATTATATTTTTTCCACCAACCGACTTCACTTCTAAACTCAATTAATAGAATCAACAAATACATGTGGCACTCCAAGGACTCGAACCTAGGACACTCGCATCGAAATTCCGCGCACTTATGCATTATGCTATCAAGATTAATACCAGCCGTACCATGTCCTGACCCACAAATCCATCCTGCCGAAAACCCGAATCCCCGAGACAGACCTTGCAGCGATTAGGGGCATCCAAAATAATACACATATATATATATATATATATATCCGTCCAACAGCTACGGTGGCGGTGGGAGATCATGAATATGCACGCGTTCATATACATAGGCCCGGCGCAATATGGCACCCGGCACCTAGGAGCCCTCGGTGGGGAGCATGACGATGATGTGTTGTTACAGTAGAGGCCCTTGTGTTTCTCCTTGATTTGGGATTGTTGTGTTGGTGGTTGTAATGGTTTAGGTGCTTATGTTCTGGGTGTGGTGCCCTGAGTTCGAATCCCGGGAGGACCATATGCTTTCATTAGTTTACTGTGTTGGTTTAGGTGCTTATGTTCTGGGTGTGGTGCCCTGAGTTCGAATCCCGGGAGGACCATATGCTTTCATTAGTTTACTGTGTTGGTTTAGGTGCTTATGTTCTGGGTGTGGTGCCCTGAGTTCGAATCCCGGGAGGACCATATGCTTTCATTAGTTTACTGTGTTGGTTTAGGTGCTTATGTTCTGGGTGTGGTGCCCTGAGTTCGAATCCCGGGAGGACCATATGCTTTCATTAGTTTACTGTGTTGGTTTAGGTGCTTATGTTCTGGGTGTGGTGCCCTGAGTTCGAATCCCGGGAGGACCATATGCTTTCATTAGTCTATTCAAGTACATTGGGGTTTGTAATGGATGATGAATGTTAAGAACGGGGTGTTACTTATTCATCACGTATATGGTTCGTAGTTGTATTCATCTCATTATCTTCATTGTGCAAAATGTAGTTATGTATTCATCTAATTTATTCATTTAATTCACTTCCAACACTAAACACTTCCCAATGAAATTAATCTAGATTTTTATTGATTTTTATTGATTTTTATTGATTTCACCACAGCACCAAACACCTTCAGTGAAATTAATGAAAGCATATATGTGATCCACCGGGATTCGAACCTGGGTTATCACACACAGATTTTTAAACACTCTAACCATTACACCACCAGGACATGACAAATGTGATCCTTCCGGGATTTGAACCCTGGGAAACTACATACAGATCTTAAAGCATTACACCATCAAGACAGTTAAAGGTTAAGTACATGAATACGTTTTTACGTTTAAGTACGTTTAAATACGTTTTTACGTTTAAGTACATGAATACGTTTTTACGTTTAAGTACATGAATACGTTTTTACGTTTAAGTACATGAATACGTTTTTATCCATTTATCCATTTATTTAGAAATAATGAGGTCTACGTTTTCATGACACCCTGCTCACTCGACATAAATAAACATGGCTATCAAGTATGCAACATGGTGCCTGTAGAAACCCGAGAGGCATTACGCTACCTATAGATGATCCCCGTGCCTCAAATTCTGGTGGACCTCTGGCGACCAATATCTCAAAATGGAACTCTCATCTACCGGAAATCTGCATCCGTGTTGACCAGAGGCCCTTTAATAAACTGGCGGGGGGACTACCGAATGAATGTATAGTTGTATAAATACTTTTGTTGACCTTATTTATCTATTGCCAGACGATATGATCCCCGAAGGGGTGGCCACGAATGAATTGCCCCATGCACCTCTGTCCCCAGTCAGCCGACGCCCCTCCTCCCATCCAACACCACCTTTATGCACATACTTTTTATGTCCATCCTTTCACCTCTTTCTCGGTCTAATTCTCCCTCTCTGTCCTTCCACTTCACTCTCGCACACTCTCTTAGTCATTCTCTCGCTTCCCATACAACGTGCCACATGGCCGAACCATCTCAAGGTTTTCCTTTTCACATTTTCCAGCACATCTACATCCACACCACACTGTTCTCTTATTTCCTCATTTGTCTGTCTATCCCTCCATGTAACGCTGCATGCACTTCTCAAGTAACTCATTTCCACCCCTCTCACTCTTGGTTTGTGTGTCTCCATCAACGTCCATGCTTCACACCCGTACGTCAATATCCAGATTACCACACTATCATGCAAGGACTTCTTTACTTCCATGCTGACCACCCTGTTTCTTGTTACTACTGCTTTCAGCGTTCCTACAACCCTCTTCCCCTGTTGCACCCTCTCCCGCACTTCTTCCTCCATACTCCCATTTTTACTCAACACACTGCCAAATACTTAAATGAGCTGACATTCTCCATAGCCTGACCATTCAACCTCACCTCACACTCTGTGACTGCACCCCTTTCAAATACCATAACCTTACTCTTCCCCGCATTTACCTTCAGATTAATTTTTTTTTTTTTTTTTTTTTTTTTTTATGCTAATAATGGCAAAAACACTAGAAGAATACCATGATCTATCTAAATAATATGTCGTTGCATATGGCCAAAATTCCTATAATACTGCTAGAACTCCATAAGATTATACTACATTTATACATTTTGTTGAAACCAAAACTATTATTTTGTTTTATAATGGGTAGTAATACAAATGGGTAGCTTATTGTACCCTCTCCATTATAAGTAGATCAGAAATCCCAACCACAGCATTTCATAACTCAATAAGGACTTGAGTAATAGAGCAATTATATCTACTGTTTGTGGAAATTGTTCTACCGAAAAATGTATATAATTATCTCGAAAGGGGGGGGGGGGGGGTGGAGGGGTCTTTGGAGTATTTTTTGAAAGCTTGGTGGAGGTCTAGAGAGCAAACTACAAACCTTCCCTTAATGTCGCTGCTGAACGAAAATTGGTCAAGGAGCCTGAATTGTTGTCCGTTTAATCTTACCGAACGAGAATTGGCGAAAATATAGCTCTTGTGTAAATCTGGCTTAATGGAAACATCCCAATTTAGGGGGAGGAGGGGGGTTTTGGGGGGGGGGGGGGGGGGGGGAATGAGGGGGGATTTAGCTAATTAAAATTCGTAGGAGGAGAGGGGGAGGGAGGGAGGGAGGGAGGATTACGTCGTTCATAGCGGTCTTACCTTTTAGGGGGGGGGCTGCTGATGACAGGTGAGCCAGGTGAGGGGGCGGGGGGCAGGTAGGGGGGGGGGGCGGATAATGGACAGGTGATTTAAGGTTAATTACCCTCGGAGCTGCTTATTCCACCGTGGAGGAGAAAATGTAAAGCCCTGTTATTTTTTCATAGGTGACTGGCGTGCATTATTTATTTTTTGTTTTCTCTTGATAATGTGTGTATTGATGCTTCATTGGATCCCTTAGCAACTGATTTCTCGATAACTAACGGGAAAATATGAAACTACTACGTCAGTGCTTCACATTAATGCCAAGTTTTCATAATTGACAACATATTTCGCTAAAAAACCTGTATAATAGCGGAGTAATCAAGTTGAAGACATGGCAATTTACCGTCAGATGAATTTTTTTTTATATATATACTGTATATGTGTGGGTGTTTTGTTTTGCATTAGTCTGTGATGGTTTATGTGTTTTCTTACTCATATATTTTTTTTGGTTTTCACCCATAAATAACCTCTATTCTACCACAATGTGAAGGAACCGAGTGCGGCCTTACTGAAAGATGCGGAAATTCACGATTATCAATTATCAACCCGTTACTATACATACTGTAATTAAGCCCTTCACCACCATTACGTAATTTCATCATAACCTGGTTACTATTAGACGATTTTCTTTACTTTATAATCTAGCTATGCGACTGTAATGGGTAAATACGATCTTATTAATAAAAGCCTCTTCATAACATAGGTCCTTCTTGAACTTTTTTTTTTTTTTCTATGTGATTGAGAGAGGCAAAAGGCAGAACTGCCTATAGCGAGTGCCTCCCCCATAGTTGAAAGAGTGACAGGGCCAAAATCAAGGGACGTTCGAGCCAAAATGCCTGGACACACGGAGTTTGAAGCAATTTAAGTCATAGGAAGAGGGAAAGACTGATTCTGGGAGAGAGTTCCAGAGCTCAGCTGTTGAGTACAAGAAAGTTTGAGAGTAACGTTTCACTCTTGGGTTGGAGAGTTGCACAGAGTAGGGGTGGGATTGAGTTGCAAGACGGGTACCACGTGCCCTACGTGAAATCGTCTAATGTTAGCCAGAGTCACAGGTAAAATGACATCATGGTGCTAAAGGGGTTAATAAATAGCCTGGACTGACAAGAAAAAAAATGCGAAACAAAAAAACGGAGCTGAAATTGAAAAGAGTGTTGAGGGGAAAGAAAGAATGGGATGGGAAGGGGAGCTGAGGAGAATGAGGCTAATATCAGGAAGGGTAAAAGACCTAGGAGAGGAGAGAAGGGAAGAGGGGAATAAAGTGGGTGAGAAAGAGGAGAGAAGGAATGGGGGAAGAGGGGAATAAAGTGGGTGAGAAAGAGGAGAGAAGGAATGGGAAAAGAGGGGAATAAAGTGGGTGAGAAAGAGGAGAGAAGGAATGGGGGAAGAGGGGAATAAAGTGGGTGAGAAAGAGGAGAGAAGGAATGGGAAAAGAGGGGAATAAAGTGGGTGAGAAAGAGGAGAGAAGGAATGGGGGAAGAGGGGAATAAAGTGGGTGAGAAAGAGGAGAGAAGGAATGGGGGAAGAGGGGAATAAAGTGGGTGAGAGAGAGGAGAGAAGGAATGGGGAAAGAGGGGAATAAAGTGGGTGAGAAAGAGGAGAGAAGGAATGGGGAAAGAGGGGAATAAAGTGGGTGAGAAAGAGGAGAGAAGGAATGGGGAAAGAGGGGAATAAAGTGGGTGAGAAAGAGGAGAGAAGGAATGGGGAAGAGGGGAATAAAGTGGGTGAGAAAGAGGAGAGAAGGAATGGGGGAAGAGGGGAATAAAGTGGGTGAGAGAGAGGAGAGAAGGAATGGGGAAAGAGGGGAATAAAGTGGGTGAGAAAGAGGAGAGAAGGCCTAGAGAGGAGTATGGAGGTCTGGGAAATGGAGGTGAAGAAAACAAAACTGCACACACATACTGTATGGCAAGCACGTCGCTAAAGAAAGTTAATCCAATAATAGGGACAAACTATATAACATAATTCGCGTTTTTCTGTTGTTATGTCTGTGTATTTAACATATTAATCTATATATTTACGGCATCTTTGTTTTCATTTAGTCTCTCTCTCTCTCTCTCTCTCTCTCTGTCTCTCTCTCTCTCTCTCTCTCTCTCTCTCTCTCTCTCTCTCTCTCTCTCTCTCTCTCTCTTTCTCACACACATACACGCACACACTCTCATTCTCTCACACACACTCTAAACCACTGTTTGGACACTTGATCCTCAGTGTTTTGGAGGACAAGCAACCTAGAAGGGTCACTAGATCTGTTGTTGCTTGATTTCCTTTGTACTCCTTTGTACACACACACACACACACACACACACACACACACACACACACACACACACACACACACACACACACTCTCTCTCTCTGTCTCTCTCAGCGGCCTGCCAAATCTCCTTGTCGCAGTAGTTTTGCAGGACAATTAGGTCTAACAAGGCGCAGCGTGAGGGAGGGAGGGGAGAGAGAGAGAGAGAGAGTTACGAGGAGTTACGAGGAATAGTTATAGTATAGTCTATTCGCTGTAACTCAAAAAGGGCTAGAGCAAATTGGCTGTACATTTCGACATCTATTCCTTGACTGACTCTTCCCAAATGGTAGAAAGAATAGCTGGATTACTCGAGTCGTTTTTGAGTTACAGAGGTTAGAGGTCATGATTTCTCGCCTACTGACAGCGAACAGACTATAGTATCTCAAAATGCTTACAGTCAATTCCAGAGGGCAGATGATCGGTTCCTGTTATATTTGTGTTTAATGTACGCCATTATACCATACTATACATCAATTCCTCTATTTAACCGTCCTGGTGGTGTAATGGTTAAGGTGGCAAAAATATGTGTGTGATAACCCGGGTTCGAATCCCGGTGGATCATAATTATATACTTTAATTAATTTCATTGGGGGTGTGGTGGTGAGATTAATAAAAATAATATTATATAGGTGTTAAATATCTATCTATCTATCTATTGCCGGACGCCTTACTCCCCTTACGAGGGTGGCCATACACAGAATGCCCCCAAGCGGACCTATTCACTGTGAGAGGGACAATCCGAGCCAGTTTAGTTAAGGACTTACAGGATTGACCACTCAATTTAGGATCCGTCCGACTCCGAGGCCCTCTGTGCATCTTGTTAGCACTATTTTTCTACAGTGGTGTTTGGCTAATCCATCCACTAACCTGCCTTACCCTTAGGTAAGCAGTACGGATTTGTATCAGGTTTACTCCCCTAGACAGGTTGCCAACCAAGGCTGACGAGTCCCATCCACCCGGATTTGTATAAGGTTGTCTCCCCTAGATGAGTTGTCGACCAAGACTAACGAGTCCCATCCACCCTTAAATATATATTGCATATATATATTAAAATTGCTAAGATATTGTTTGTCTTGTATATTATGCTATATTGTTTGCGGCTAACTTAACCCTTTCAGTACCGGTGCCGTCCATTTCACTTTACTCTGGCTACTATGAAACGATTTTATTCAGTTTGTAAAGAGCCTGAACCAGAAATGAACAAGCTTCGAACTATCTGGGTTAAGGGGAGATCTCCACTTGAGGGATTTTTTTCTTGACCCCTTTCTCCCTCATGTTTAGCCCCATTGCTTTTGAGATTTTATGAATTTCGCCGCATTAGTTAGGTGATTTTAAGAACCTTCGCCCCATTTCTGTCAATTTTAAGACCTTTCGTGCCATTTAGGTGTCGATTTTTTCCTGGCGAGCGATAGCGAGCCTGTATTTTAAGAGGAACCGGCCTTCGGCCCGGACATTTTTCTACCGAAAAATGTACAAATTTATCTTGAAAGGGGCTCAAGGGGGTGTAATTTCAAGCTTGATGGAGGTCTAGGGAACACACTAAAAACCTCCCCTTAATGGTAGTTTGGTCATATTTGATAGAACGAGATTTAAGAATAAATACGTACAGAAAATTCAAAGTGATGATAGTAGAGAGAGAGAGTGAGAGTGAGTAGGAGAGAAAGAGAAGAATGAGGTATACGGGAAGATGGGAAAGAGAGAGAGAGAGTGTGTGAGAGTGAGAGAGTAGGAGTTTGAGGGAAGAATGAGGCATACGGGAGAGAGAGAGAGAGAGAGAGAGATTGAGAGAGAGAGAGAGAGAGAGATTGGGGAGTAGGGTGATCGTTACTACTAGGCTCAGACGGGATTTACCTAACTCCATAATGACCTTTCATGGAGTCTCCCCCCCCCCCCTCCTCCCCCTCTTTTAGATCCCCGTCTTCCCTCCTTAGTACCATCAACAATTCGTCCATTATATATATATATATATATATATATATATATATATATATATATATATATATATACTGTATATAGATATATATTTTTTATTTATTTTATTTATTTTATTTTTTATTTTATTTTTTGCTAGGAACTCCCCCGCTCTGTGCTGTATTAATGTCTGTCCGATGTTGAGTAGGGTGAGTAAGTGTAGGAACATGTTTGTGTATATCACTAAAAGACGACATCATGTTTAGATATATTCCTGATACCAATATTTGAATCAAATATACTTGGTACCGAGACATCACTTATTTGGCCGACTGTACATCCGAATTAACTCATGCATTCTCCCTATCATTCTTCTCCATCCAATTGACCACTTGCGAGTTTCAGGCTATAAGGAAGTTGGACTTTTTTACATCGATATTTAGTAGAATTACCAGCTAAAACGTGGTCATAGCACATTTATAAATACAGAAAACCTAATTCAACATACTTCTTATCCACCAGAAACATACATCATTAGTGTAGTTCTGCTTAATATCGATGTTTACAGCTCCAACTTCCTTATAGCCTGAAACCCGCAAGTGGTCAATTCGTCTAGATCCCTCATCTACTGGAACCCTTCGAAAATCCGATGTCGCATTTATTTTGTTTTCTGGCTCTTAATAGACGATTGTATTCAGATTGGGAAGGGTATATGGAAGTTAGAGGGTTTATTGCAATAGTCTTTACCCTTATAATTCCCACAGATCCTTCCTAACTTTAGATTGAGAAGCGTATAGGGAAGTCAGAGGGTTAATTGAGCCAGTATTTACCCTTATAATTCCCACAGATCCTTCCTAACTTTAGATTGAGAAGCGTATAGGGAAGTCAGAGGGTTAATTGAGCCAGTATTTACCCTTATAATTCCCACAGATCCTTCCTAACTTTAGATTGAGAAGCGTATAGGGAAGTCAGAGGGTTAATTGAGCCAGTATTTACCCTTATAATTCCCACAGATCCTTCCTAACTTTAGATTGAGAAGAGTATAGGGAAGTGAGAGGGTTAATTGAGCCAGTATTTACCCTTTTAATTCCCACAGATACTTCCTAAATTGAGGTTGAGAAGAGTATAGGGAAGTGAGAGGGTTAATTGAGCCAGTATTTACCCTTTTAATTCCCACAGATCCTTCCCAAATTGTATAAACTCGTCTAGTGATAGCCAGGATAAAATGAAAAGGATGTCGACAATACAAAAGGGGTTAAGAAGCTGGGAAAATAGAACCGTAGTTGCTAATGAAGGGTGGGAGTAGGGAGATAAACACATTAGAGATATAGGGAGATAAACACATTAGAGATATAGGGAGATAAACACACTAGAGATATAGGGAGATAAACACATTAGAGATATAGGGAGATAAACACATTAGAGATATAGGGAGATAAACACATTAGAGATATAGGGAGATAAACACACTAGAGATATAGGGAGATAAACACACTAGAGATATAGGGAGATAAACACACTAGAGATATAGGGAGATAAACACATTAGAGATATAGGGAGATAAACACATTAGAGATATAGGGAGATAAACACATTAGAGATATAGGGAGATAAACACATTAGAGATATAGGGAGATAAACACATTAGAGATATAGGGAGATAAACACATTAGAGATATAGGGAGATAAACACATTAGAGATATAGGGAGATAAACACATTAGAGATATAGGGAGATAAACACATTAGAGATATAGGGAGATAAACACATTAGAGATATAGGGAGATAAACACATTAGAGATATAGGGAGATAAACACATTAGAGATATAGGGTGATATAGGGAGGTAAACACATTAGAGATATAGGGTGATATAGGGAGATAAACACATTAGAGATATAGGGTGATAAACACATTAGAGATATAGGGAGATAAACACATTAGAGATATAGGGAGATAAACACATTAGAGATATAGGGAGATAAACACATTAGAGATATAGGGAGATAAACACATTAGAGATATAGGGAGATAAACACATTAGAGATATAGGGTGATATAGGGATTTAAACACATTAGAAATATAGGGTGATATAGGGAGATAAACACATTAGAGATATAGGGTGAGGGAGAGAGAGGGACGAGTGAATTAGAGACATAGGGTGAGGGAGAGAGAGGGACGAGTGAATTGGAGACATGGGTGAGGGAGAGAGAGGGACGAGTGAATTGGAGACATAGGGTGAGGGAGAGAGAGGGACGAGTGAATTGGAGACATAGGGTGAGGGAGAGAGAGGGACGAGTGAATTGGAGACAGGGTGAGGGAGAGAGAGGGACGAGTGAATTGGAGACATAGGGTGAGGGAGAGAGAGGGACGAGTGAATTGGAGACATGGGTGAGGGAGAGAGAGGGACGAGTGAATTGGAGACATAGGGTGAGGGAGAGAGAGGGACGAGTGAATTGGAGACATGGGTGAGGGAGAGAGAGGGACGAGTGAATTGGAGACATAGGGTGAGGGAGAGAGAGGGACGAGTGAATTGGAGACATGGGTGAGGGAGAGAGAGGGACGAGTGAATTGGAGACATAGGGTGAGGGAGAGAGAGGGACGAGTGAATTGGAGACATAGGGTGAGGGAGAGAGAGGGACGAGTGAATTGGCTGGGGGATATCGAACAGTGGGGTGACCGGGTGAGTGGGGGAAGAACTGTGTCAGACTAATGGGGTGAACGTCTTAAAATGCCAACACTAATGGGGCTAAACATGAAGGAGAAAGGGGGCCAGAAATAAAACCTTCCCTTAAGGGGAGGTTTTTAGATAGTTTGCTAGACTTCCATCAAGCTTAACATTACAGCCCCTAGACCCCATTTCAAGATAAATTTGTAAATTTTTCGGTAGAAAAATATCCCGGCCGAAGGCCGGTTCCTCTTAAATTACAGGCTCGCTATCGCTCGCCAGGAAAAAATCGACACCTAAATGGCACGAAGTCTTAAAATTGACAGAAATGGGGCGAAAGTTCTTAAAATCGCCAAACTAATGGGGCGAACGTCTTAAAATATCAAAAGCAATGGGGCTAACCATGAGGGAGAAAGGGGTCAAGAAAAAAATCCCTCAAGTGGAAATCTCCCCTTAATCACCTAGCCGGCAGCTCAAATCCCTTCTTCCTACCTCCCTGTTTATTTGATGGGTGGGAATTACTTGGACATGCTGGTGACCTCAAACCTTAATAACCCTTCTTGTACCGGCGACGTCTATTGCATGACATTCTGGCAACTATCAGACGATTTTATTGGGAGTTTAAAAAGGACCCCCTTCAATTAACCCTCTCCGACATATGACACGATTTTGAGCCTATTAGGGATACTTTAAAGCCTTTGTTACCATCAGGGGTATTTAGAAACCTTTAGTTTATTTACTTCAACCTCTGCAGTTGTCTTTGAGTTAGCTGTGTTGAGCCTATTGGGGATACTTTAAAGCCTTGTTACCATCAGGGGTATTTAGAAACCTTTAGTTTAGTTACTTCAACCTCTGCAGTTGTCTTTGAGTTAGCTGTGTTGAGCCTATTGGGGATACTTTAAAGCCTTTGTTACCATCAGGGGTATTTAGAAACCTTTAGTTTAGTTACTTCAACCGCTGCAGTTGTCTTTGAGTTAGCTGTGTTGAGCCTATTGGGGATACTTTAAAGCCTTTGTTACCATCAGGGGTATTTAGAAACCTTTAGTTTAGTTACTTCAACCTCTGCAGTTGTCTTTGAGTTAGCTGTGTTGAGCCTATTGGGGATACTTTAAAGCCTTTGTTACCATCAGGGGTATTTAGAAACCTTTAGTTTATTTACTTCAACCTCTGCAGTTGTCTTTGAGTTAGCTGTGGGCAGAACACTAATTTTGGAGAGGTAATTATAAGAGTGAGAGAACTCTATTTCTTATTGCTAATCTGGCAACCTCTGCGTCATATGTGCGTGAAAGGGTTAACAGGCTTCGAACTATCTCCATTGACCCTTTTTGCTACCACAGCTCCTTCTTAACCCGTAACCAATCTTGTAAATACAGCAATAATACCAATACAAGGACTTTGCCAGTACAGAAGAGATTGAACATGTAATTAAATATCTCTAGATCGAATTAAGGGGAGGTTTTTAGTGTGTTTTCTAGATATCCATCAAGCTTAAGATTACACCCCCTTGACCCCCTTTCAAGATAAATTTGTACATTTTTCGGTAGAAATATGTCCCGGCTGAAAGCCGGTTCCTCTTAAATTACAGGCTCGCTATCGCTCGCCAGGATCAAATCGACACCTAAATGGCACGAAAGGTTTTAAAATGAACAGTAATGGGTTGAAAGTTCTTAAAATAGTCAAAATAATGGGGCAAGCGTCTTAAAATTAGAAACACAATGGGGCTAAACATGAGGGAGAAAGGAGTCAAGAAAAAATCCCTCAAGTGGATATCTCCCCTTAAGTCAATACCTCTAGATCTAGCGGGAATGTTCCGAAATTGGCAACATTACCCAATCACTCATTCAACCTTGAGGCAGACACTTGTTACGGGCGGCTTTGCCTTTTGTCCCCTTCATGCAAATAGAGAAGAAGAGTGACGCTTCGCCCAGTGGATGCCACAAACGGTGCCTCTGCCGGGCAAACCATGAACTGCAACATAATGGCCGAATGTGAGCCATCCTTCATCTCTCAGGCCCGTCTTTTATTGTCCACCTCCCTCATAATGACCGCACAAACAAGTCTATTACGGTGCAAGGAGGGACACACACACACACACACACACACACACACACACACACACACACACACACACACACACACACACACACACACACACACACACACATACACACACACACAGAGGGATGCATAACAGAGTCGTTGATGGAGGGAACGTATTGGCTTGGTTCCGTCCGATTGTCTGTTTTGCTTTGGGGGTTTTCAGTTGCCGTTTTATTGCCATGTTTTCATCTTGTTTGCTTGGCTATAACGAAGAGGTATAAATGTGTTTAGGGGAGAGGGGTCGTTTTTCAGGACCCCTTTTCTCTCTTGTGTTTAGCCCCATTAGTGTTGACATTTTAAGACGTTCGGCCCATTAGTTTCGTGATTTTAAGTCCTTCAGCTAAATTTCGTTGTCAATTTTAAGCCCTATTGTGCCATTTAGGTGTCGAGCGATAGGGAGACTGTAATTATAAGAGGAACCGGCCTTCTACCAATGTATTTTACAATTTTTTCTTCAGGGGGTGTCTAGTGGGGTATTTTTCTAAGTTTGAGGGAAAAATGTATGTATATATATGAAATAATATGATAAAATATATTTTAAAATATATTTTAAAATCTATAAATTATGGTTTGTTAAGTATATCTCACAAACTCACAATGTAATCCGTCTTGTTATCACCATAATTTGTTAAGATTATAATAACGAAAATCTCTCCATCTACAATGCATTATCATCTTGTATTGTGTCTATTCCCTTGGCGACACGTGATTCTTTTAACCCCTTCTGTACCTGCGACGTATATTTCACATTATTCTGGCTTCTGTTAGATGATTTTATTCAATTTCAAAAGGGGCCGCCAGCAATTAACAGGCTTCGAACTATCTCACTTAATCATTGTACTCCCACACATCCTTCTCAAACTGCACAAAATCCTTTAAATATATCTAGAATCAAATTAAAATCCTCTAAGATTCTAGGGGGTGTAATTTTAAGCTTGATGGAGTTCTAGGGAAGAAACTAAATACCTCCCCTTAATATATATATATATATAATATATATATATATATTATATATATATATTATATACCGGTATATATATTATATATATATGAAATAAATATATAAATATATCTTGAATAGTATCTATCTATCTATAAACTGTAAATAAATGGTTTTAGACTAAATCCAATTCATGGCATGGAAAGACGCTTCGTTCACTAATCACTACTTCACATGCAACGCCACTATTCATATCTGATGCAGGACTAATTTTCTGTACAAACCTTATCTCTCTTTATACACCACTTCCGGTTAAATATATTCATAGAGTACAGGCGCTCAAATAAGTTCCGTTCCGTTCCTCTCCGTGATTCTTGTGCGCATGATTGAGTTACGAGTGTAGTTTCATTTGATTGAGTTACGAGTGTAGTTTCATGATTGAGTTACGAGTGTAGTTTCATTTGATTGAGTTACGAGTGTAGTTTCATTTGATTGAGTTACGAGTGTAGTTTCATGATTGAATTACGAGTGTAGTTTCATGATTGAATTACGAGTGTAGTTTCATTTGATTGAGTTACGAGTGTAGTTTCATTTGATTGAGTTACGAGTGTAGTTTCATGATTGAATTACGAGTGTAGTTTCATTTGATTGAGTTACGAGTGTAGTTTCATTTGATTGAGTTACGAGTGTAGTTTCATTTGATTGAGTTACGAGTGTAGTTTCATTTGATTGAGTTACGAGTGTAGTTTCATTTGATTGAGTTACGAGTGTAGTTTCATTTGATTGAGTTACGAGTGTAGTTTCATGATTGAATTACGAGTGTAGTTTCATTTGATTGAGTTACGAGTGTAGTTTCATTTGATTGAGTTACGAGTGTAGTTTCATTTGATTGAGTTACGAGTGTAGTTTCATGATTGAATTACGAGTGTAGTTTCATTTGATTGAGTTACGAGTGTAGTTTCATTTGATTGAGTTACGAGTGTAGTTTCATTTGATTGAGTTACGAGTGTAGTTTCATGATTGAATTACGAGTGTAGTTTCATTTGATTGAGTTACGAGTGTAGTTTCATTTGATTGAGTTACGAGTGTAGTTTCATTTGATTGAGTTACGAGTGTAGTTTCATGATTGAATTACGAGTGTAGTTTCATTTGATTGAGTTACGAGTGTAGTTTCATGATTGAATTACGAGTGTAGTTTCATTTGATTGAGTTACGAGTGTAGTTTCATGATTGAATTACAAGTGTAGTTTCATTTGATTGAGTTACGAGTGTAGTTTCATGATTGAATTACGAGTGTAGTTTCATTTGATTGAGTTACGAGTGTAGTTTCATTTGATTGAGTTACGAGTGTAGTTTCATGATTGAGTTACGAGTGTAGTTGCATTTGATTGAGTTACGAGTGTAGTTTCATTTGATTGAGTTACGAGTGTAGTTTCATTTGATTGAGTTACGAGTGTAGTTTCATGATTGAATTACGAGCGTAGTTTCATTTGCAGCGGTTAAGGGGAGACTGGCCGTTTGTTTGGTCTATTAATTAATTTATTCATATATTTTTTTTAGTTTCCTCGCTAGACCTCCATCAAGCTTAGAAAAACGCCCCCTAGACCCCCCTTCAAGATAAATGTGTACATTTTTCGGTAGAAAAATTTCCCGGCCGAAGGCCGGTTCCTCTTAAAATTGCAGGCTCGCTTTCGCTCGCCAGGAAATAATCGACACCTAAATGGCATGAAAGGTCTTAAAATTGACAACGAAATGGGGCGAAAGGTGTTAAAATCTCCAAACTAATGGGCCGAACGTCTTATAATCTCAAAACTAGTGGGGTTAAACATTAGGGAGAAAGGGGTCCAGAAAAACGGTCTGCCTCCCCTTAACTCCTCCGATTAATCGACTGATAATGAAAAGAAACCCCACTGGCTGTTCATTCATACGCCTTGTAATTTCCTAAATAAGATCACGACGAGGAACAAAGTTATGTGAACGACTGTACATTAATTAAAACAAGCTGGAAAAAGCAACCCAATAATTTTCCCGGCTTGAAAGGATAGCTCACACGCACACACGCCCACTCCCACGCACACACAGACACGCACACACACACACACACACACATATATATATATATATATATATATATATATATATATATATATATATATATATATTATATTTAAGCTTGATGGAGGTCTAGGGAGGAAACTAAAAACATTTATAAACATATATATATAATTAAGCAACAAAAATCGCCCACCTTAACCCCTTCTGTATCGACGATGTCTTTTTAGTTGTATGTTAGCTACTATATTTAAACGATTTTGTGCAGTTTAAGAAGGATCTGTGGTGGTAAAGAGGGTTAAGTGAGATAGTTCGAAGCCTGCTAATTGCTGGAGGCCCTTGTTAAACTCAAATATATCGTCTAATAGTGGCTAGAATATAATGCGAAATTCGTCATCGTTACAGAAAGGGTTAATCCACCTCAGATCTCACTATAGTCCGTTCATTATAAGAGGGCTGGAAATCGTGAACCCCTAACCTCTGTAACTTAAAAAGGGCTGGAGCAAATGGGTTGTACATTTCCACGCCTCGTCCCTGGTTGACTCTTCCCAAACGGTAGAAATATTATTATTCTAGTCGTTTATTGAGTTATAGGGTTGTAAATTTCCACGCCTCGTCCCTGGTTGACTCTTCCCAAACGGTAGAAATATTAGCTCGATTAGTCTAGTTCTTTATTGAGTTATAGGGTTGTAAATTTCCACGCTTCTTCCCTGGTTGACTCTTCCCAAATGGTAGAAATATTATTAGTCTAGTCGTTTATTGAGATATAGGGTTGTAAATTTCCACGCCTCGTCCCTGGTTGACTCTTCCCAAACGGTAGAAATATTAGCTCGATTAGTCTAGTTCGTTTATTGAGTTATAGGGTCGTAAACTTCCACACCTCGTCCCTGGTTGACTCTTCCCAAACGGTAGAAATATTAGTTCGATTAATCTAGTCGTTTATTGAGTTATAGGATCGTAAACTTCCACGCCTCGTCCCTGGCTGACTCTTCCCAAACGGTAGAAATATTAGTTCGATTAGTATAGTCGTTTATTGAGTTATAGGATCGTAAACTTCCACGCCTCGTCCCTGGCTGACTCTTCCCAAACGGTAGAAATATTAGTTTGATTAGTCTAGTTCGTTTGGAGTTTTAGAGGTAAGTGGTCTAGAATTTTGGGGCCTTCTAAAAATAAATGGTCTGGTTTTACTTTAATAGTCCTAATATGTTTGCATAATTTCGAAGCATTAAGGGGAGGTATTTAGTTTGTTCCCTAGACCTCCATCAAGCTTAAAATTACACCCCCTCGAGTCCCTTTCAAGATAAATTTGTACGTTTTTCGGTAGAAAAAATTCCCGGCCGAAGGCCGGTTCCTCTTAAATTACAGGTTCGCTATCGCTCGCCAGGATAAAATAGACACCTGAATTGCACGAAAGGTCTTAATATGGGGTGAAAGTTCTTAAAATCGCTAAATTAATGGGGCGAACGTTTTATAATATCAAAAGCAATGGGGTTAAACATGAGGGAGAAAGGGGTCAAGAAAAAAAATCCCTCAAGTGGAGATCTGCCCTTAACTAACAAGAAATCCATATAATTTTCACATTCCACGTAGCACACCCACGAGTTGTAAATTCCCTCTTCTGTACAATTAGGCTAAGGATGATTGCATAATCTCTCCGCTCATCAAGGCCTATTTTCAGGGGAGATATCCACTTGAGGGATTTTTTTCCTTGACCCCTTTCTCCCTCATGCTTCGCCCCATTGTTGTTTTTTCTAATTTTAAGACGTTTGCACCATTATTTTGACGATTTTAAGGACTTTCAACCCATTTCTGTCAATTTTAAGACCTTTCGTGCCATTTAGGTGTCGATTTTATCCTGGCGAGCGATAGCGAGCCTGTAATTTAAGAGGAACCGGCTTTCAGTCGGGACATTTTTCTACCGAAAAATGTACAAATTTATCTTGAAAGGGACTCAAGGGGGTGTAATTTTAAGCTTGATGGAGGTCTAGGGAACACACTAAAAACCTCCCCTTAATGTTTTCTTGTCCCAGACCAACAGAACTTGAGGGGGGGGGGGCACCTTGTTTTTTTGTTCTCTCTCTCTGGGTTGTATCCATTCGGCCCCATTCAGCCTATTGTTTTAAGACGTTTATCCCCATCCAGTTGTCGATTTTTTCCTGGGGAGTGTTAGTGAGCCAGCATATTTCTTAAAATGATTTTGACAGCAGGCTAAATTTGTACATTTTTTCCTCTCGATAGTCTTATCAATTAGAAACCCAAATTATTACTGCATGTCTCTTTGATATCGATGTTTACGGCTCCAACTTCCTTATAGCCTGAAACTCGCAAGTGGTCAATTAAAGTCACCTACATATATAACAAAAAAGTTCACCACCCCATTCAAATAATTCCCTGCCTCTTTTTAGTAGCCAACAAAAGTACAACTCCAAGATAAGACAACGCTATTCCAATCTATTCTATTATCTGAACATGATCTATATGAGTTTCAATACTAAGATAGCTCATGCGAAACGAATACACGGTTCCAATCTGTCCTCTTCACAGCCAACAAAACACAATCCCCTCGTAAAAAGATCTTTTCCATCTCTTCCATTCCCCACAGAACCCGTTCCTTCCACACCACTCTCGATAGAAGTCACCCCCACAGAACCCAATCCTTCCACAACCACTCCCAAGAGAAGACACCCCCACAGACCCCGATCCTTCCACACCACTCCCAAGAGAAGACACCCCCACAGAACCCGATCCTTCCACACCACTCCCAAGAGAAGACACCCCCACAGAACCCGATCCTTCCACACCACTCCCAAGAGAAGACACCCCCACAGACCCCGATCCTTCCACAACCACTCCCAAGAGAAGACAACCCCACAGAACCCAATCCTTCCACAACCACTCCCAAGAGAAGACACCCCCACAGAACCCAATCCTTCCACAACCACTCCCAAGAGAAGACACCCCCACAGACCCCGATCCTTCCACACCACTCCCAAGAGAAGACACCCCCACAGACCCCGATCCTTCCACAACCACTCCCAAGAGAAGACACCCCCACAGAACCCAATCCTTCCACAACCACTCCCAAGAGAAGACACCCCCACAGAACCCAATCCTTCCACAACCACTCCCAAGAGAAGACACCCCACAGACCCTGATCCTTCCACACCACCCCCAATAGACGACACCCAAGCCCCCCTCTGCTCTTCTCTTCTTCTACACCACTCCCAAGAGAAGACACCCCCACAGAACCCGATCCTTCCACACCACCCCCAAGAGAAGACACCCACACAGAACCCGATCCTTCCACACCACTCCCAAGAGAAGACACCCACACAGAACCCGACCCTTCCACACCACTCCCAAGAGAAAGCACCCACACAGAACCCGATCCCTTCCACACCACTCCCAAGAGAAGACACCCAAGCCCCTCTCAGCCCTCCTCTTCTCACGGCTCCGCTCCTCCCCCCTTCTGTCCGCCACCCGCCCGGAGACCTTTCTATTTGTCCCGTTTATTTGCCGTGGAATCAGATGTGCGAGTCAATTATCTGACGCGGGGGCCGTCACAGGGGCAGGACGCACTTGTAGGGGAGGCGGGACGAAATTGGACTCAAGGGGCCTCGTATATAAGGGTCATGATGGAGGGCACGAGAGAGGGGCGGGATAGGGGCTCTTAGGGGACTGTTGAGCCTGGCGAGGTCGGTCGAGGAAATATAGGATTATTATGAGCATGAAATTATGTTTCTGGTATCAAGGGGAGATTTCCACCTGGAGGATTTTTTTCTGAACCTCTTTCTCCCTCATGTTTAGCCCCATTGCGTGTGAGATTTAAAGACGCTTGCCCCATTAGTTTGGCGATTTTAAGAACCCTCGCCCCATTTCTGTCAATTTTAAGACCATTCGTGCCATTTAGGTGTCGATTTTTTCCTGGCGAGCGATAGCGAGCCTGCAATTTAAGGGGAACCGGCCTTCGGCCGGGACATTTTTCTATCGAAAAATGTACAAATTTATCTCGAAAGGGGGTCAAGGGGAAGTAATTTTAAGCTTGATGGAAGTCTAGGGAATGAACTAAAAACCTCCCCTTAAGTGTTCGTTTTGGGATACTCTGTCTCGCCGTGCATATTTTATTAGTCTATATGTTGTGCCTTTTCGCATTTATATTTCTTATGGACAGTTCATGGTAATATTTGTGAATCCGTATTCTGTGTTTCATCATTGCTAAGGCCATCAAGGTAAATCATATGTGTAGCTGTTTGATTAGGCGTGCAATACTCTCATGTTTTTTAAATCAATTCCTGCATGTGTCCGTATTCTATCATTTCGTTCGATTTCTAACTAATAATTGCTTAGATACTTTAAGTCATATTGTGGATGTCATCACGTTTTACTCCATCAACTCTTGGTATAGACTCCTAGATTTCGAAATTGTATCAAAATGTCGAGGAACATTTGGTTAATTTACTCTCCATAACTAGGCCGGGTGTGGTTATCCCTGGATAATCTCTATCTATCTATCTCTCTCTCTCTCTCTCTCGCTCTCGCTCTCGCTCTCTCTCGCTCTCTCTCTCTCTCTACCCAAGCAATGAATTTTATCCCAGTAACGTGACGCGATTTTGTTTTGTAAGGTAACGACTCGTCAAAATATTAGGAGGCCGTGTCGGAAGTGATCGTCGGTAAAATGCGGTCCGATACTTTTAATATGGACTGTACGCGAATTATCCAGCCCATCGATCGTGTGTGTGTATGTGTGTGTGTGTGTGCGTGTGTGTGTGCTTCAGTTGGTTCACATCGGGTTAACTGTCTGGAGAAACATTAGGGGGGGGGGGGTCTTTACTGCATCATTGGTGTGTGTGAGAGAGAGAGTGAGAGTGTGTGTGTGTGTGTGTGTGTATGAGTGAGAGTGAGTGAGTTTGAGAGAGGACTGGATGAATAATCTGTATTTATACATTATAGTTCACAATGGAGTAAATTAAAGCTAATTATATAATTTATATAAAACACAAATAATGATAAGGATAATGCAAGTGATATATATATATATATATATATATATATATATATATATATATATATATATATATATATATATAGAGAGAGAGAGAGAGAAGGGGAAGAGAGAGAGGGATGATCTGCCATTACAGCTGAAGCGCAAAATTTCCATCGATTGTGATTTGTTTCTTTGATAACTTTAGTTGGGTTGAGGAGAGAGAGAGAGAGAGAGGGAGAGAGAGAGAGAGAGAGAGAGAGAGAGAGAGAGAGAGGGAGAGGGGGGGAGGGGGGA
This sequence comes from Paralithodes platypus, assembly GCA_032716605.1. Taxonomy (NCBI): domain Eukaryota; kingdom Metazoa; phylum Arthropoda; class Malacostraca; order Decapoda; family Lithodidae; genus Paralithodes; species Paralithodes platypus. The sequence continues at coordinate 94,393,155 of CM064513.1, forward strand.
GGGGGGGGGAGGGGGGGGGGGACAAACAACGACAACACAAAGCAATATAACAAATATATTCCCAATCGATGGAAATAACTCAACATATTTGAACTATTGACCAAGAACCGACCTTCACCGTAATGTTATAATAATAATAATAATAATAATAATAATAATAATAATAATAATATTATTAATATTATTAATAATAATAGTAATAATAATAACACTACTACTATTACTAATAATAATAATAATAATAATAGTAATAATAATAACACTACTACTATTACTAATAATAATAATAATAATAATAGTAATAATAATAACACTACTACTATTACTAATAATAATAATAATAATAATAGTAATAATAATAACACTACTACTATTACTAATAATAATAATAATAATAATAGTAATAATAACACTACTACTATTACTAATAATAATAATAATAATAATAGTAATAATAACACTACTACTATTACTAATAATAATAATAATAATAATAATACTATTACTAATAATAATAATAATAATAATACTATTAATAATAATAATAGTAATAATAATAATAACACTACTACTACTACTAATAATAATAATAATAATAATCAGTTTTATCAGTTTAGGGAAGATGGTTGATCTTTCTGGACCCCCTTCTCCCTCATGCTTAGCCCCATTGAGATCTTAAGACGTTCGTTCCATTAGTTTGGCGATTGTAAGACCTTTCACCCCATTCTTTGTTCAATATTAGGACCTTTCGATACCCTAATCCAGAGGGATTAGGGTATCTGTTTAACACAAATTGAGTTACGAGTGAACGCAATTAAACTTTATCCATTTGATGATATAGTATAATTATACAGTAACACAACAAGGGTCTTATGTATCACAAGTGTGCATGTACACTGTAACGTTCACACACACACACACACACACACACACACACACCTACACCTCACACACACACACACCTACACCTCACACACACACACACCTGTGGTTCCTTTGGTTGTAGTTGAGGGCTGTCAGTTAACGCCCCGTGGTCCACGCCGTTGCGGCGCCGCCACTGTACATCCCATCTACCCTCCTCTGTGCCAGCTGGTCAAGAATGCTGTTGCTGGCAGGACGGAGGTAGTAGTGGGGTAGGATGGGTTGGTCTGGCAGTAATGACAGGAAATCATCCAAGTCCTTTTTGAACTGTTCAACGGTTGGGTAGTTTTGGTTTCTTATTTCTTTTGGCAGTGAATTGTAGAGCTTCGGACCCCGTGTAGCGAAGGCATTTTCTCTAATCCTTTATAGGGCAAGTGACCAAATTTGATCATGCAAGGGATCAAGCAAATTTGCACCTATGAGCGCGCGAATTTGCACTATCTCCAAAAACACTCCGCCCCACAAAGGGTTAAGTGTCTTAACTCTTGTCAGTGCTCTTGAGTTAATAGACCCGATAATACACATACGGCCCAATCGTGTGTGTGTGTGTGTGTATTATGACAGGTGTGAGGACAGGTGTGGCCCAAGGGTGTCACTCATCAATCAGTACTACGGTGTTATTTATGCATGTTTGTGTGTATGTATGAATGTATGTATGCATGTATGTTTATTACTGTCAGTGTGTACATAATTACATAAATGTATTCGTATGTTGATGTGTCACTTTGCATATGTGTGTGTGTGTGTGTGTTGTTTGTGTGCCAGTGTTTGCCATTTTTTTTAACCTATATTGTGCCTATCATTATGCAATTATTTCAGCTGAAAAGGGACCTCTATGAATAAAAACGTGCCCAAACTCTTATCAGTCAGACCCCTAACTCCCACAGATCCTTCGTAATCTAATAAACATCGTATATTAACCCTCACCGACATATGACGCAATTTTGAGCCTATTAGGGATACTTTAAAGCCTTCGTTACCGTCAGGGGTATTTAGAAACCTTTAGTTTAGTTACTTCAACCTCTGCAGTTGTCTTGAGTTAGCTGTCGGTAGAAAACTAATTTTGGAGAGGTAATTATAAGAGTGAGAGAACTCTATTTCTTATTGCTAATCTGGCAACCTCTGCGTCATATACGTCTGAAGGGGTTAATTGTCTAACAAACCCGAAATAAGCTATAAAATGAAACTGAATGGATTGCCACGATGGAGACAATTGATGTCCCCTCCTGGTTATATATATATATATATATATAGAGATGGATTAAACCCCTCAGAACCATAACGAAATGTGTGTTGTTCAGGTTACCACTAGACAATTTTCTTTAGCTTATAGCCTATACCTTCAGGACTCAAAGGGGTAACTCGTAGCTCAATGAACCCTCTAAATAACACAGGACTTTCTTATATTGCATAAAATCGTCTATTGTTAGCCAGAATTAACCCCTTCTGTACCGGCGATGTCTTTTAGTTATATTCTTGTTCTGTTTAGACGATTGTATGCAATTAAAGAAGGATCTGAGGTAGTTTAAATGGTTAAGTGAGATAGTTCGAAGCCTGTTAATTGCTGGAGGCCCTTTTTAAACTTAATTAAATCGTCTATAAGTAGCCAGAAAATATATAAATGGACGTCGCCGGTACGGAAGGGGTTAAATATACGAAAGTTGCCATCGTTCGGAAGGGGTTCATAGCGAGAACATAATTCAGAAAGACGACGCGGTATACTGAAAGGGTTATAACCTATATAGACAGCTGTACACACCTGTGGGTATTGGTGGGAGTGAAGGTGTGAAATACAGGTGTCTGTCTACCTGTTTACATAGAGGTGTCTGTCTACCTGTTTATATAGAGGTGTCTGTCTACCTGTTTACATAGAGGTGTCTGTCTACCTGTTTATATAGAGGTGTCTGTCTACCTGTTTACATAGTGAGTGTTGTACCGTCATTAACAGCTGTGTGTGTGTGTGTGTTTAAGTGTGAGAGAGAGAGAGGGTATTGGTGGGAGTGAAGGTGTAAAATAGAGGTGTCTGTACCTGTTTACATAGTGAGTGTTGTACCGTCATTAACAGCTGTGTGTGTGTGTGTGTGTGTGTGAGAGAGAGAGAGAGAGAGAGAGAGAGAGAGAGAGAGAGAGAGTACAAAGGAGTACAAAGGAGTACAAAGGAAATCAAGCAACAACAGATCTAGTGACCCTTCTAGGTTGCTTGTCCTCCAAAACGCTGAGGATCAAGTGTCCAAACAGTGGTTTAGAGTGGGTAAGGGAACATTGGAAAGGGAATTACTCCCCTGGAACTAATGTCCGTGGCAGGATTAGGAAGTTAGTAGGGGACAGATGGGTTAGTAACTGAGGGGGGGATAAAATAAAGTTATTCATTTACAAACGCAGTCAGTCGCGGGAGAGAGAGAGAGAGAGAGAGAGAGAGAGAGAGAGAGAGAGAGAGAGAGAGAGAGAGAGAGAGAGAGAGTATGTGTAGTGGTGTGTGAAATAAAGGCATCTGTATAGCTGTTTACCTAGATAGTGTTACATCATCATTACCACCTGTGTGTGTGTGTGTGTGTGTGTGTGTGTGTGTGTGTGTGTGTGTGTGTGTGTGTGTGTGTGTGTGTGTGTGTGATAGATCAATGCATAAATACAAAGAGAGAGAAAGAGAGATAAGGATATTTACATAAATTTACATCTATACACTGGCCACACAGATCTTACGATCCTTGCGAGGTGGCCAGGACTTAATCCTAGATAGAGATAGCAACCCGAAAGTAAGAGAAAGTGGAAGACAAGGATAGCAACGATGAAGGTATTAATTCTGAATTCAGATAATTGTTTGAATTTATTATTTTGTATATTTGATTCAGTTCATTATTACAGGGATCTGCCTTGTGTGGGCCGATCGGCTTTTTGCAGACTCCCATTTTCTTATGTTCTTATGTATGGTAGCGCTAATAAGTCATGTCTCAGCTGGCATTACGTTTGGCTCTCTCTGTGATATATTTATGTCTGTCAGATGTTGAATAGGGTGGATAAGTATAGGAACATAGAAGTGATATCTCGGCACCAAGTATGTTTTGATTAATAATTGGTATCAGCAGTATCTAAAACATGATTTATTCGTTTCGAGTGAGATATACATATGTAGATCTCACTCGAAACGAATAAATCATGGTTTAGATATTGCTGATACCAATTGTTAATCAAAACATACTTGGTGCCGAGACATCACTTATTAGGTCGACTGTACCTCCAGTTTCTAGTATTTTTGGACTCTATGGATATGGGCAATTAACTACATGCAAACAATGGTCAAATAAATATAAGCCTTGGTGAAGAACTATTATTAATGACATTGATAAAATTGTGGTATAGTATCAACACTTAGTACTTAATTACACACTCAATCGGATTACAATCTAAAGGGAATCGTAAACCCCCACAATGACACTTAAACTAAATAACTCTTTGCATCTCTCTCTCTCTCTCTCTCTCTCTCTCTCTCTCTCTCTCTCTCTCTCTCTCTCTCTCTCTCTCTCTCTCTCTCTCTCTTTCCCCGAGACGTTATAGAGTGCAGCACCGTTGATTCATTTAAACTTCGCCTAGACAAATATCTCGCATCAAACCCGCGACTGACTGCGTTTGTAAATGAATAACTTTATTTTATCCTCCCCTCAGTTACTAACCCATCTGTCCCCTACTAACTTCCTAATGCTGCCACGGACATTAGTTCCAGGGCAGTAGTTCCCTTTCCAATGTTCCCTTACCCACTCGAAACCACTGTTTGGACACTTGATCCTCAGTGTTTTGAAGGACAAGCAGCCTAGAAGGGTCACTAGATCTGTTGTTGCTTGATTTCCTTTGTACTCCTTTGTACTAGAATAAAGACCTTACCACCTCGTTGGGATCGTAAGGACTGTGTGGTCAGTGTATGTATGTATATCTATGTAAATATCTCTCTCTCTCATCATCCTTCCCCCCCCCCCCCTATCACCACTCGGCTTGATATTCACCCAATCGTTGTTGCCGAGGAATTGCCGACGCCGCTCTGATTCCCAAACTGACCCGGATGCTCTTTACTTCCGGTTTTCTGGACTACTTTCTCCCTCATGTTTAGCCCCATTAGTTTTCAGATGTTAAGATGTTTGCCCCATTAGTTAGTCGATTTTAAGACCTTTCGCCCCATTTCTTCGTCAATATTTTGACCTTTCGTGCTCTTTAGGTGTCGATTTTTTCCCTGGCGAACGATAGTGAGCCTGTAATGTTGGAAGAACTGGCCTTCGGCCGGGAAATTTTTCTACCGAAAAATGTACAAATTAATCTAGAAGGGGGATCTAATGGATGTTTTTTTAATTTGATGGAGGTCTAGGGAGGAAACTAGAAAAATAATGAATACATGCAAAAATGATGGAGGTCTAGGGAGGAAACTAGAAAAATAATGAATACATGCAAAAATGATGGAGGTCTAGGGAGGAAACTAGAAAAATAATGAATACATGCAAAAATCGGCCAAAAGTGAACCATCTCCCCTTAATCAACACATTGGCCAGACCATTACGGGGCCGGCCTATATGGCGTATTACCGAACCGGACCATTACCAACCAAAACAGGGAGGGCTGATTGGCGTTTTACAAGTTTATAAGTTTGAAGTTTATCATTTTTGTTTCAAGTTTTCGTTGCTTGAAGGTTAGAATTTTCGTTTTAAGTTTTTGTTGACTTGGAAGTTTCGTTTAAAGTTTTCGTTGCCTGAAGTTTAGAATTTTTGTTTTAAGTTTTCTTTGCCTGAAGTTTAGAATTTTTGTTTTAAGTTTTCGTTGCCTGAAGTTTAGAATTTTTGTTTTAAGTTTTCGTTGCCTGAAGTTTAGAATTTTTGTTTTAAGTTTTTGTTGACTGAAGTTTGGAATCTTCGCTACGAGTTTTCATTACCTGAAGTTTAGAATTTTCGTTTTAAGTTTTTGTTGCCTGAAGCTTAGAATTTTCGCTGGTAGACAAAGATAGCTAGATCGGTTTTGTTGTTATATAGCAGTGTGTGTGTGTGTGTGTGTGTGTGAGAGAGAGATTGGTTGCGACAATATGCTTAATAGAAGGCTAACATGTATGCATATATTCGTAAATTATGACCAGCTGCTTATAATTTGCTCTTTCATCCATAATTGCATATGAAGTCAATTTGTGTACATTAATGAGCTGATTAATCAAGTTAGGTTTGATAGCTGATAGGTCCTTCGTAAAATCACATTGCACTCTAATCTATATACGATCATCAGGTGTATTTATATATATCATAGACTACAGTAGATCGGGACTGGACACGAAAATGGAACTTTGCAGTAAGGGACCCAAAATCGGAGAACGAACCCCCAAGTTCAAACCTCAAAACCGCGAAAATGTGATATTTTCGCTGTTTCGAGGTTCGAATATATATATATATATATATATATATATATATATATAATACTATATATACTATATACTAAGGGGAGGTGTGGTGGAGTGGTCTTGCCACTTGCCTGGTAATCCAAAGGTCCCGGGTTCAAATCCCGATGTATCAATGGGAAGATATTATTGGGATGGAATTTGTGCTGTACCTAGTATCAGTGCATTACCACAAGCCCACCGAAACGTCAATAAAATACCCTCATTGTTCCCTGATTAAATAGCACTGTATGAATATTCCCATATTCAAAATATGCTATAGGGGTGCAATGCCTGGTGAGTTATCTGCTCAACAGGTGGCGTTGTGTGTGTGTAAGTGTGAGAGTCCGAGTGTAGGGGGTGAAACAGTGAAGCACGGGAACGAGATGGCTTCAGAAATGGGGTCGTTTCGGGCCATGAGTGAGCACCGTGCCTCATGTGAAGGCAAGATGGCAGGTGCTCGTTGTACTCTACGTGCTTCACATGTCTCACTCCCTAGACTGGAACAAGACCTCACGGGCTTCACTGTTCATTGTAAAGCGGTGAATGTTAAGGCTCTCAGCCTATGCCCGAGAGGAAGTAAGTTGGAATATAGAAAAAAAAAAAAAAAAATATATATATATATATTAGACTGCCGTGGTGTATTTGATTAAAGCGTCGGCTATCGTCCTGACGGTCGGCGGTTCGAACCCCAATGAGAGATTAGAAGAAAAAAAAAAATATATATATATATAAATATATACAGTATATGCACACGATATATAATATTGACATACAAACAATGCATAACAGAATACAGAACATTGAGACATACACAGATAGCAAACATATCCGGTTGGAGAGAGTGTG
>CM064513.1:94400422-94502922 GCA_032716605.1 Paralithodes platypus
CAAGCTTAAAATTACAACCCCCATAGACCCCCTTTCAAGATAAATATGTACATTTTTCGGTAGAAAAATGTCCCGGCCGAAGGCCGATTCCTCCTGGCTCGCTATCGCTCGCCAGAAAAATATCGAAACCTAAATGGCACGAAAGGTCTTAATATTGACAGAAATGGGGCGAAAGTTATTAAAATCGCCAAACTAATGGGGCAAACGTCTTAAAATCTCAAAAGCAATGGGGCTAAACATGAGGGAGAAGGAAGTTCAAAAAAAAAAAAAAAATCCCTCCAGTGGATACCTCCCCGTCAAGCCTTATTATAACTAGAGGTCCTTGCTAAGCTGAGTCCAATCGTCTCACCATTGCCTAAATCTAATGCAGTGGCTGTCACCGGTACTGAACGGGTTAACCTGTGAGAGATTATGGGGGGGGGGGGATTGGTTTAAGGTAGAGTAATGTCCCACTAAGGGATTGTAAGGGGAGAGGATAATGTCCCACTTGAGGGAGTGTTAAGGGGATATAATGTCCCACGTGAGGGATTTTTATGGGAGATAATGTCCACTTGAGGGATTGTTATAAGGAATAATGGTCCACTTGAGAGAGTGTTAAAGGAAGAGTAATATTCCCACATTGGGTATTTTAAGGGGAGATAATGTCCACTTGAGGGATTTTTAAGGGGAGATAATGTCCACTTGAGGGATTTTTAAGGGGAGATAATGTCCACTTGAGGGATTTTTAAGGGGAGATAATGTCCACTTGAGGGATTGTTTAAGGGGATATAGGTCCCGTGAGGAGGGTTAGGAAGAAGTCCACTTGAAGGAGTTTTTAAGGGGAGATAATTCCCGGAGGGATGTTTAAGGAGATATAATGTCCCACTTGAGGGATTTTTAAGGGGAGAGCATGTCCACCTTGAGGGATTTTTAAAGGGAATAATGTCCCGTGAGGGATTTTGAGGGGAGGATAATGTCCACTTGAAGGGATTTTGGTAAGGGGAGATAATGTCCCACTTGAGGGATTTTGACAAGGGGAAGCATAGATAATCCCCCTTGAGGGATTTTTTAAGGGGAGAATTAATGATCCACTTGAGTGGGATTTTTAAGCGGGAGAACCTAATGAGTCCATCTCTTGATGGATTTTTAAGGAGAGATTAATGTCCACCTTGAGGTATTTTTAAGGGCGATAATGTCCACTGAGGGATTTTTAAGGGGAGATACTGGCCACTTGATGGTTTTTAATGGGAGATAATGTCCACTTGAGGGATTTTTTAATTGGAGATAAATTTCCACTTGAGGGATTTTTAAGGGGAGATAATGTCCCGACTTGATGGATTTTTAGAGGGGAGATAATGTCCACTTGCAGGGATTTCTGTCCATGGACGGCGCCTTCTCCCTCGCGTGTTTAGGCCCCCATTGTTTTGCCCCTAATGTTAAAGACGTTCGCCCCCCGATTATTATTGACGATTTTAAGAATTCCCATTCAACCCATTTCGTCGGTCAATTTTAAGACCTTTCGGTTCCATTTATGTCCTATTTTATCCTGGCGAGCGATTTAGCGCGAGCCTGGACCTAATTTAAGAAGGAACCGGCCTTTCAGCCGGGAAGTTTTTCATAACCGAACCGAACATCGTGACAATGCTATCCCCTGAAAGGGGCTCAAGGGGGCTGATAACTCGCTTGCCTATGGATATCTAACGGGGGAACGCGGGGACCAAACTAGAAACCTCCCCTTAAGCACTCTATTCTGGCTATCATTAGACGATTTTATACAGCTTAGGAAGGACCTGTTCTTTTCAATAAACAGTATGATGCATAGTTTTGTAGTTGACCTCCATCAGGCTTAAGGGGAGGTATTTAGTTTGTACCCTAGACCTCCATCAACTACATAAATTACCCCCTTGAAGTCCCTTTCAAAGATAATTTGTACATTTTTCGGTAGAAAAATGTTCCGGCCCGAGCAACGGGTTTCTGCTCTTAAATTACAGGCTCGCATAGTCCCGCTCGCCAGGATAAAATCGACACCTGAATGGCACGAAAGGTCTTAATATGGGGTGAAAGTTCTTAAAATCGCTAAACTAATGGGGCAAACGTTTTATAATATCAAAAGCAATGGGGCTAAACATGAGGGAGAAAGGGGTCAAGAAAAAAATCCCTCAAGTGGAGATCTCCCGTTAAAAAAACCCACTCCCAAGACCCCCCTTCAAGATAACTTTGTACATTTTTCGATAGAGAAACATGTACGATAGAGAAAAAAAACCGATAGAGAAAATAGAGAAATGCCAGTTTCTCTTAAAATTACAGGCTCGCTATCGCTCGCCAGGAAAAAAATCCAACAGCTAAATGGCACAAAAGGTCTTGATATTGATATAGAAATGGGACGCAATGTTTTATTATCGACACACTAATGGGGGCGAACGTCTTAACATCTGAAAACTAATGGGGCTAAGCATGAGGGAGAAAGGGGTTCAGAAACAAATCCCTCAAGTGGAAATCTCCCCTAAACCCTGAATGTGGCCTAGTGCATATCCTCGGTGGAGCGGCTTTTGTTTCTCGACCTCAATTGATTATTTTCTCACTACTCGAACCCACCTTGTTATTAAGGGGAGATCTCCACTTGAGGGATTTTTTTCTTGACCAACCTCCTTGCTTGCTCCCTCATGTGTGAGCCCCATTGCTTTTGATAGTAAAAATGTTTGCCCCATTAGTTAAGCGATTTTAAGAACTTTCAACCCCATATTAAGACCTGTTCGTGCAATTCAGGTGTCGAATTTTATCCTGGCGAGACGATAGCGAGCCTGTAATTTAATAAGAGGAACCGGCCTTCCGGCCGGGATACTTTTTCTACCGAAAAATTTCAAATTTATCTTGACAGAGACTCAAGGGGGTGTATTTTAAGCTTGATGGAGTTCAGGGAACAAACAAGTTACCCCGGTACCTCCCCTTAATCGTACCTCATCACCGTGTACAGTCGAGGTTAACCCTTTCAAGCTCCAATACGCGTTTCTGTTCTGTGTTCTGGTCACTGTTAGACTATTTTATTCAGATTAGTAACGGTCTATGGAAGTCAAAGGGTTGATTGTGATAGTATTGACCCTTTTAATACCCACAGATCCTTCCTAAGCGCACTAACATCCGTCTAATGGTTGCCAAAATATACTGCTAAAACGCGTTAGAGCTTCTAGGGGTGTTGTCAGATATTTCACAAAGTTTCGCGACACTGACTAATACTCTGAGGGATAAACACTTTATCCCATTACTATAAAGGTACCAATAACACTTGTTGAGCGAAACTCACTGGAATCTATGACGACACTTAAGGGGAGGTTTCCACTTGAGGGATTTTTTTCTGGTTCTCTTTCTCCCTCATGTTTAGCCCCATTGCTTTTGAGATTTTAAGACCGTCGCCCTAGTAGTTTGGAGAGAGGTTAAGAAATTTTGCCCCATTTCTGTCAATTTTAAGACCTTTCGTGCCGTTAAGGTATCGATTTTTTCCTGGCGAGCGATAGCGAGCCTGTAATTTAAGAGCAACTCCGGGCGGGACATTTTTCTACCGAAAAATGTACAAATTTATCTTAAAAGGGGGTCTAGGGGGTGTAATTTTAAGGTTGACGAAAAACTAGGGAACAAACTAAATACCTCCCCTTAACACCCTGGTTGTACAGTCCAGTCAAAAGTTTAATTCCGCCCTCCACAATAATTGACCTCTTGTGAATTTAGTTCTATATGGAAGTTGGAACCGTAAGCATTGATATTAAATTAAAAGGCAATAATAATGTACTTTTTCCTTTAAATCACTACATATCCCAGTCTCGGCTACACGTTATCTGATACAAGGGTTCGTGTATTTATGAGCCCGACTGTACACCACTCACTTTCGTGCTATTTCCTGAACTACCCTGAATCACGGTTCTTTGTCCACGTAAAGCTAAACGAGACTATCGGTGTAGTTTTCAAATTATAAGACGTTCGCCACATTAGTTTGGCGAATTTTAGAACTTTAGCTCCATTTTTGTCAATTTTAAGACCTTTCGTGCCATTTAGGTGTCAATGTTTTCCTGGCGAGCGATAGCGAGCCTGTAATTTAAGAGGAACCGGCCTTCGGCCGGGAAATCTTTCTATCGAAAAATGTACAAATTTATCTTGAAAGGGGGTCTAGGGGGTGTAATCTTAAGCTTGATGGAGGTCTAGGGAACAAATTAAAAACCTCCCCTTAAATAACTATATATCCCAGACTCCGCAAAAACATTATCCGGTACAAGGGTTCGTGTATTTGTGAGCCCGACTGTACCCCACCACTAACTTTGGTGCTATTTCCTGAACTACCATGAATCACGGTTCTTTGTCCACGTAAAGCTTAATAAACGAGAGTATCGGCAGCTCTCTCCACCACCACCAAGACTTATAGTGATGAATTCTGTACTATACACTCTACCCTGGTCACTAGCACATGGCCGTAGGAATGGTCTCTTTAAATGGGCCGTTTTTCTGGTCCTCCTTCTTCCCCAAATTTAGCCCCTTTAGTTTTCACATTTTAAGACGTTTGGCCCATTAGTTTGGCGATTTTAAGACCTTTCGCCCCATTTCTTTGTCAATATTAAGACCTTTCGTGCCATTTACCGAAAAATGTAAACATTCATCTTGAAAGGGGGGGTCTAGGGGGTGTAAATTTAAGCTTGATGGAGGTCTAGGGAACAAATTAAAAACCTCCCCTTAATATCAGCACTTCTCTCCACCAAGACGTTTGCGTGAAGGGAGTGATGAATTATGTACAGTCACTTATAAAAGTACGTGGACCCCTTACATTTTTGTTTAGGCAGTTATTTCTATCTGGATTGACTTTGGGATGGAACTTAATCTTAAAATAAATGGTATGTATATTCAGGTGTTCTTTAGTTTCCTCGCTAGACTGCCCTTCAAGAGAAATGTTTACATTTTTCGATAGAAAAATGTACTGATCGAAGGCCGGTTCCTCTTGAATTATAGGCAGTTTAGGTGATTGAATGCCATCTGAACGTTCACAGAGTCGAATTAGTGCCTATAGAATTCTAGCACTCAGTGACACAAACCTATGTTGGAGGCGAGTTATATATATTGACCTGTACGTCCTGATGAAATTGACCCCCAGCCCTATTTTTAAAAGCCCCCCTCCCTTCACTCCCCCAAATCCTCTGTGTACACACAACACACACACACACACACATCTCTGACAGGGGCCACACAGTCTCCCTTATAATACCACAAACACATGAGCCTCTTGGGTGAAGCAGATCGGACAATGGCGTATCATGGCGGCCATTTTGGGGGCTCAAATATGACCAATGCAAAAACACATAAATGGTTGATAGTTATAGCAAACGCTTTTGATAACTCAACACAACTTGTTTTATGGTCGAAGTTCAGAAATAACCTGTTATTCTAGTTAACGATATACGATATTTGTCAACCTGTCTCTATAAATCAAATAGGTAAGCACTATCTTAAGGAACCTTCCGACTCCCACAATTAACCCAATCTGTACCGGTGACGACATATTAAGTTTATTCTGGCTATATTTAGACGATTTTGTGAAGTTTAAGAAGGCTCTGTGGTGGTAAAAAGGGTGAAGTGAGATAGTTCGAAGCCTGTTCATTGCTGGAGGCCCCTTTTTGAAGTGAATCATATCGTCTAACAGTAGCCAGAAGAAAGTTACAAGGATGGAACCGACACTGAAAGGTTACGGCATCGGGATATATCGGGATCCAGCCATTAACTATAGTCTATTCGCCGTAAGTAGGCGAGTAATCATGACCTCTATCCTCTGTAACTCAAAAAGGGCTGGAGCAAATTGGTTGTAAATTTCTGCATCTATTCCTTGAATGACTCTTCCCAAATGGTAGAAATATTAGCTCGATTACTCTAGTCGTTTTTGAGTTACAGAGGTTAGAGGTCATGATTTCTCGCCTACTTACAGCGAATAGACTATATCTATACGGTTGTCCGCCCTCCGTGTTACCGCAGGGCTCGTGTCTCTCTACCGTAACTACGTGATCCGCTCTTACCGTCCGGACACCCACAACAGCAGCAGCAGCAGCAGCAGCCGTTTGAGTAATCCGCTATAAAGGAAGGGAAGGCAACAATGAAGCGTGACGTAATCCGGTTGTAGAGTAATCATCCGGTATTAGGAGGGGGATGAAGGGGGGGAGGGAGGGAGGAGGCACAATTTAGTCCTCCGAGCGAGATGGGTGTATTTGAGTTTGTGTATTCGGTATCAGCGCTTCTTATCTGCTTGACTCTCTACTCACATACAGAACCCTCTCCGATGTTTTTTATATTATATTTATATATATATAGATATATATATATATATATAGATATATATACCGGTAGATATATATATATATATATATATTATATATATATATATATATATATATATTATATATATATATATATACGGTATATATATATATATATATATTTTTTTTTTAGTACAGTTGCCCATGTAATTTTTGTTCCTAAACTTCATTGTATGTGTGGAAATATGAAGAGTATGATGGATTTCTTAGGATGGTATTTAAACTGTTAAGTCATAACACTAGATGACTGCTGAATAACAAACTGCTCTCGTAATTCGGAATCACTACTATTCTACCAGTGGACTATTATCCGTATACTATCGACTATTATCCTGTAATATAATACGAGTCATTACTATTCTAACAGTGAACTATCATCTGTATACTATTTAACTATTCTAACAGTGGACTATCATCTGTATACTATCGACTATTCATCCTGTGAGGGTGAGGGAGTGAGTTTAGGTTAGTGGTTAGGTTAGGTTAGGATTACAAGACCCCTGCGCGTGGAGTACAAGACCCCTGCGCGTGGATTACAAGACCCCTGCGCGTGGATTACAAGACCCCTGCGCGTGGATTACAAGACCCCTGCGCGTGGATTACAAGACCCCTGCGCGTGGATTACAAGACCCCTGCGCGTGGATTACAAGACCCCTGCGCGTGGATTACAAGACCCCTGCGCGGGGATTACAAGACCCCTGCGCGTGGATTACAAGACCCCTGCGGGTGGATTACAAGACCCCTGCGCGTGGATTACAAGACCCCTGCGCGTGGATTACAAGACCCTGCGCGTGGATTACAAGACCCCTGCGCGTGGATTACAAGACCCCTGCGCGTGGATTACAAGACCCCTGCGCGTGGATTACAAGACCCCTGCGCATGGATTACAAGACCCCTGCGCGTGGATTACAAGACCCCTGCACGTGGATTACAAGACCCCTGCGCGTGGATTACAAGACCCCTGCGCGTGGATTACAAGACCCCTGCGCGTGGATTACAAGACCCCTGCGCGTGATTACAAGACCCCTGCGCGTGGATTACAAGACCCCTGCGCGTGGATTACAAGACCCCTGCGCGTGGATTACAAGACCCCTGCGCGTGGATTACAAGACCCCTGCGCGTGGATTACAAGACCCCTGCCCGTGGATTACAAGACCCTGCGCGTGGATTACAAGACCCCTGCGCGTGGATTACAAGACCCCTGCGCGTGGATTACAAGACCCTGCGCGTGGATTACAAGACCCCTGCGCGTGGATTACAAGACCCCTGCGCGTGGATTACAAGACCCCTGCGCGTGGATTACAAGACCCCTGCGCGTGGATTACAAGACCCCTGCGCGTGGATTACAAGACCCCTGCGCGTGGATTACAAGACCCCTGCGCGTGGATTACAAGACCCCTGCGCGTGGATTACAAGACCCCTGCGCGTGGCACTCTGACACCAGCAGAGAGTGAGAGAAGGTGACGCCTCTTAAGGGGGTACTGCTCGCTTTTTAGGGACCCCCTTCTCCCTCTGTTTAGCATATTAGTTTTGTGGTTTTAAGATTGTCGTGCCGTTAGTTTGTCGATTTTAAGACCTTTCGCCCCATTTCTTCGTCAATGTTAAGACCTTTCGTGCCATTTAGGTGTCGATTTTTCCCTGGCGAGCGATAGCGAGCCTGTAATATTTGAAGGAACCGGCCATTTTTCACCCGATAAATGTACAAATTTATCTTGAAAGGGGTTTTAGGGGGTGATATTTTAAGCTTGAAGGAGGTCTAGCGAGGAAAGTAAAAAATGAATTGATGAATAAATATATCTACCAAAAAACAAATTTATATAGTTATTTGTGCATTGCTGTATTTATTTGTGTGTTAATCTATTTATCTGTTGATTATTTTCTTCTAGTTTAATCCCGCTCACTTCCCCACACACACACACACACACACACACCACCCCTGACCCTTAACCCTTTCTGTATCCGGCGACGTCTTTTATATATATATATATATATTATTCTCGCTATATTTAGACGATTTCGAGCAGTTTAAGGGGAGATCTCCACTCGAGGGATTTTTTTCTTGACCCCTTTCTCCCTCATGTTTAGCCCCATTGCTTTTGATATTATAAAACGTTTGCCCCATTAGTTTAGCGATTTTAAGAACTTTCACCCCATATTAAGACCTTTCGTGCAATTCAGGTGTCGATTTTATCCTGGCGAGCGATAGCGAGCCAATAATTTAAGAGGAACCGGCCTTCGGCCGGGACATTTTTCTACCGAAAAATGTACAAATTTATCTTGAAAGAGACTCAAGGGGGTGTAATTTTAAGCTTGATGGAGGTCTAGGGAACAAACTAAATACCTCCCCTTAAGAAGGATCTGTGGTAGGAAAAAATGGTAAAGTGAGATAGTTCAAAGCCTGTTAATTGCTGGAGGCCCCTTTTGAAAACTACAGAAAATGGTCTATATATAGGCCTAGAAGCTGGACTAAATGGTCTCTATATAGGCCTACGAGCTAGACTAAATGGTCTATATATAGGCCTACGAGCTAGACTAAAATTTGAAAAGACGTCGCCGGTTCAGAGGGGGTTAAATCACTAAATATTTCCCCTAGCTTCCCTCAAACCCCCCCCCCCCCTCCCTCTCAAGCCCCTTTCTCCTAAATATCTCGCCTTGTAGCTAGGTTTTTGTTTTTAAGGGGACCCACCACCTCGCTTTTTTTTGTTTTAATCTTTCTCTCCCTCTCACTTTGGCTTGTATCCATTCGGCCCCATTCAGCCTACTGTTTTAAGACGTTTACCCCCATCCAGGTGTCAATATTTTCCTGGCGAGTGTTTTGACAGCAAGCTAAATTTGTAAATTTTTCGATAGAAAAATGTCTCCGGCGAAGCCGGATTTCTTCATACAATAATGGTTCGCTATCGCTCGCCAGGAAGAAATCAACACCTGGATGGGGATAAACGTATTAAAACAGTTGGCTGAATGGGGCCGAATGGATACAAGCCAGAGAAAGAGAGAAAAGGAGAGAAAGATGAAACAAAACAGGTGACCCCCCCCCCCTTTAAGCAGCTCAGATCCTGTGAAAATCTATCTCCTACCTCGCCTGCCTCGTCCCTCGTCCTCAAGTACATCCTTTAAGGGGAGAATTCCACTTGAGGGATTTTCTTTCTTGGCTCCTTTCTCCCTCATGTTTAGCCCCATTGTTTTTCTAATTTTGAGACGCTTGCCCCATTATTTTGACGATTTTAAGAACCTTCAACCCATTTCTGTCAATGTTAAAGACCTTTCGTGCCATTTAGGTGTCGATTTTATCCTGGCGAGCGATAGCGAGCCTGTAATTTAAAAGGAACCGGCTTTCAGCCGGGACATTTTTCTACTGAAAAATTTACAAATTTATCTTGAAAGGGGCTCAAGGGGGTGTAATCTTAAGCTTGAAGGATATCTAGGGACCAAACTAAACACCTCCCCTTAACCCTTTGAGGATTATGATGCGTTTTGACGGTTCATTCTGGCTAACACTAAACGATTTGATCGTTTAGTGTTGAATAAGGTATTAGACATAGCTCTTGTTTTGAAACGTCTACCCAAAGCTGAATGAAATCTTCTGATGTAAGCCAGATAAGGATAAGAAAGTGACCCTTAGAATTTTGTATTGGTTAACCCTCTCCGACATATGACGCAATTTTGAGCCTATTAGGGATACTTTAAAGCCTTTATTACCATCAGATGTATTTACAAACCTTTAGTTTAGTTACTTCAACCTCTGCAGTTGTCTTTGAGTTAGCTGTGTTGAGCCTATTGGGGATACTTTAAAGCCTTTGTTACCATCAGGGGTATTTAGAAACCTTTAGTTTAGTTACTTCAACCTCTGCAGTTGTCTTTGAGTTAGCTGTGTTGAGCCTATTGGGGATACTTTAAAGCCTTTGTTACCATCAGGGGTATTTACAAACCTTTAGTTTAGTTACTTCAACCTCTGCAGTTGTCTTTGAGTTAGCTGTGGGCAGAAAACTAATTTTGGAGAGGTAATTATAAGAGTGAGAGAACTCTATTTATTTCTTAGTGCTAATCTGGCAACCTCTGCGCCCCCTCTCCCTACGACCGACCCCCTCTCCCTACGACCGACCCCCTCTCCCTACGACCGACCCCCTCTCCCTACGACCGACCCCCTCTCCCTACGACCGACCCCCTCTCCCTACGACCGACCCCCTCTCCCTACGACCGACCCCCTCTCCTATGCCCTCCCCCTCTCCCCACGACCGACCCCCTCTCCCTACGACCGACCCCCTCTCCCTACGACCGACCCCCTCTCCCTACGACCGACCCCCTCTCCCTACGACCGACCCCCTCTCCCTACGCCCGGCCCCCTCTCCCCACAACCGACCCCCCTCTCCCTACGCCCGACCCCCTCTCCCTACGACCGACCCCCTCTCCCTACGACCGACCCCCCTCTCCCCACGACCGACCCCCTCTCCCCTACGCCCGACCCCCTCTCCCTACGCCCGACCCCCCTCTCCCTACGACCGACCCCCTCTCCCTACGACCGACCCCCTCTCCCTACGACCGACCCCCTCTCCCTATGAACCGACCCCCTCTCCCTACGACCGACCCCCTCTCCCCACGACCGACCCCCTCTCCCTACGACCGACCCCCTCTCCCCACGACCGCGTTATCACTCATCTATTCACAAGCATTCTCCATTCTTTCCTACTAAACCCAATCCTCTACCCATAGATCTCATTTTTACCTCCCTCAATACACCATCTACATACACATTAAGGGGAGGTATTTAGTTTGTTCCCTACTTTTTCATCAAGCTTAAAATTACATCCCCTAGACCCCCTTTCAAGATAAATTTTTACATTTTTCGCTAGAGAAATGTCCAGGCCGGAGGTCGGTTGCTCTTAAATTACAGGCTCGCTATCGCTCGCCAGGAAAAAATTGACACCTTAACGGCACGAAAGGTCTTAAAATTGACAGAAATGGGGCAAAATGTCTTAAAATATCCAAACTACTAGAGTGAAGGTCTTAAAATCTCAAAAGCAATGGGGCTAAACATGAGGGAGAAGGGGGTCCAGAAAAAAATCCCTCAAGTGGATATCTCCCCTTAAACAACCACGGTGACATTACACAACCCTGTAGCAGACCTACATTTACCATTCATTTATATACCAAGCTTTGAAAGGACGTGTAGGAATCAACGGCGAATATACTTACTTTACCCATGACTTCCACAGGTCTTTCCTAAGTTTAAGGGGAGGTTTTTAGTTTGTTCCCTAGACTTCCATCAAGCTTAAAATTACACCCCCTTGACCCCCTTTCAAGATAAATGTTTACATTTTTCGGTAGAAAAATTTCCCGGCCAAAGGCCGGTTCCCCCTAAAATACACGCTCGCTATCGCTCGCCAGGAAAAATTCGACACCTAAATCGCACGATAGGTCTTCAAATTGACAGAAATGGGGCGAAAGTTCTTAAAATTTCCTAACTAACGGGCCAAACGTCTTAAAATTAAAAAAGCAATGGGCCTACACATGAGGGAGAAAGTGGTCAAGAAAAAAATCCCTCAAGTGGAAATCTCCCCTTATAGCCGTTGTCACATGAGCAGTTTTTCCGTCAATTTTCGATGAGCAATTTTTTTTCTCCTATTTTTTTTTTAGATTTTAGCATTGGAATCGGACACTAGACTGAAGGTAGATTAGGCTATGTAACTGAATTTTGATATAACTGGTATATTAACCCTTTGAAGCTCTGACGCGTTTTAGCAGTTTATTTTGGCTATCATTAGACGAATTTATGCAGCTTAGGAAGTATCTGTGGGTATTAAAAGGGTCAATACTATCTCAATCCACCCTCTGACTTCCGTATACCGTTACTAATCTGAATAAAATCGTCTAATCATAGTAGCCAGAAATAGAACAGAAACGCGTATTGGAGCTTGAGAAGGTTAAAGCTGCCAGACTACACTTGCTGGTAAGAATTGCCGGAAAAAGCGCTGGTGTGACACTGGCCTAACCAAATCATCCTGTGATAGATATAATAAACAGAATTATAATGTAAAACTGGCAAAACAATTAATAAAAACAGGGACGATACAAAATACAGACAAAATAACTGATCAAAATCACTGTGGAAATAACGCCTCAGTAAAATATTAGGTGTCATCGTACTGAAAGGGTTAAGGGGGCCCACCTCGCTTTTTTTCTCTTTCTCTCCCTCTCTCTTTGGCTTGTATCCATTCGGCCCCATTCAGACTACTCCTTTAAGACGTTTACCCCCATCCAGGTGAGTGGTAGCGAGCCAGCATATATTTGTTTTGTTTTGAAAGCTAGCTAAATTTGCACATTTTTCGATAGAAAAATGTCTCCGGTGAAGCCGGATTTCTCCATACAATGCTGGCTCGCTATCGCTCGCCAGGAAGAAATCGACACCTAGATGGGGCTACACGTCTTAAAACAGTTGGCTGAATGGGGCCGAATGGATACAAGCCAGGGAGAGAGAGAAAAGGAGCGAAAGATGAAAAATATAGCCGGTGACCCCTCCCTTAAACCAGTCAATCTATATGTAGAACACAAACACGATCAGATCCCCCCCCCTCCCTATGCCTCTCCCCCCCCCCCCCTCAGTGTAGTCGACGATCCAATTCCGTAACTCAAGGTAAGCAAAGAGGCTCCGAGCAGCTTCCGTCTGAGGTAAAATAGAGGGATTAGACCCTATCTGTGGCAGGCTTAGTGGAGACCCGAGGTAATGACTTCAGTACCCCTCTTTACCTATCCTCACACACATACATATACATACATACATATACACATACACATATACATATATATACACACTATATATGCCAGCCTTCATGGAGACCCGAGGTAATGACTTCAGTACCCCTCTATACCTATCCTCACACACACACATACATATACATACATATATATACACATACACATATACATACATATACATACACACTATATATGCCAGCCTTAATGGAGACCCGAGGTAATGACTTCAGTACCCCTCTATACCTATCCTCACACACACACATACATATACATACATATATATATATATACATACATATACACATACACATATACATACATATATACACACTATATATGCCAGCCTTAATGGAGACCCGAGGTAATGACTTCAGTACCCTCTTTACCTATCCTCACACACATACATACATATACATACATATATATATACATACATATACACATACACATATACATACATATATATACAAACTATATATGCCAGCCTTCATGGAGACCCGAGGTAATGACTTCAGTACCCTCTTTACCTATCCTCACACACACATGCACGTACATACACACACATACATACATTTACACATAGATATATGCATACATATACACATACACTATACACATACATATATATACACCCTATCTGTGCCAGCCTTAGTGGAGACCTAAAGTAATGACTTCACTACCCCTCTATACCTATCCTCACACACACACACACACACACACACATACATACATACATACATACATACATACATACACCGCCTTAAACGATCACAATAATGTTGCCAGAAAAATGGTGACCACCGAATATTGTCTACACTTGGTCTAATAATTATGAGATACCCCTTAAGGGGAGATTTCCACTTGAGGGACTTTTTTCTTGACCCCTTTCTCCCTCGTGTCTAGCCCCATTGCTTTTGAGATTTTAAGACGTTTGCCCCATTAGTTTGGTAATTTTTAAGAATTTCCGTCCCATTCTGTCAATTTTAAGACCTTTCGTGCCATTTAGGTGTCGATTTTATCCTGGCGAGCGTTAGCGAGCCTGTAATTTAAGAGTAAGCGGCCATCGGCCGGGACATTTTTCTACCGAAAAATGTACAAATTTATCTTGAAAGGGGGTCAAGGGGGTGAAATTTCAAGATTGCCGGAGGAGTAGGAAACAAACTAGAAACCTCCCCTTAACCCTAGTACTGATGACATCCGTATACCTTACTCTGGCTTCTATTAGACGATTTTATCAAGTTACAATTAAAGGGCCTCCACTGATTAACAGACTTCGAATTACCTCACTTAACCCTGTTTACTGCCACCGGATCCTTCTTAAACTGCACAACATCTTTAGTAGCTAGAGTGAACTTTATAAAGGCGTCGCCGGAACAGAAGGGGTCGTGGGAGAGTTTAAAAAGGGGGGGAGGGGGGAGAACCATAGGAGCGGGAAAGGTGCCCTGACATGATGAGAGAGAGAGAGAGAGAGAGAGAGAGAGAGAGAGAGAGAGAGAGAGAGAGAGAGAGAGAGAGAGAGAGAGAGAGAGAGAGAGAGAGGGAGGAGGCAGAAATGAGCGCAGGACAAATATATCATAGAGAGAGAGAGAGAGAGAGAGAGAGAGAGAGAGAGAGAGAGAGAGAGAGGGAGGAGGCAGAAATGAGCGCAGGACAAATATATCATAGAGAGAGAGAGAGAGAGAGAGAGTGTTTGAGTTATGAGAGAGGCTAAGAAAGGGGAGAGGGAGGTAAACACAACAAAAAATACTAAATCTCATCTTCCCTCAACCCATAAAGCATTTGTTTTTTAGGCCTAACTATAAATATACTCCAGTAATTTGTTTTTTGAGGCCTAACTATTAATATACTCCAGTAATTTGTTTTCTGAGGCCTAACTATTAATATACTCCAGTCATTTGTTTTCTGAGGCCTAACTATTAATATACTCCAGTCATTTGTTTTCTGAGGCCTAACTATTAATATACCCAGTAATTTGTTTTTTGAGGCCAAACTATTAATATACTCCAGTAATTTGTTTTTTGAGGCCTAACTATTAATATACCCAGTATTTGTTTTTTGAGGCCTAACTATTAATATACTCCAGTAATTTGTTTTTTGAGGCCTAACTATTAATATACTCCAGTAATTTGTTTTTTGAGGCCTAACTATTAATATACCCAGTAATTTGTTTTTTGAGGCCAAACTATTAATATACTCCAGTAATTTGTTTTTTGAGGCCTAACTATTAATATACTCCAGTAATTTGTTTTTTGAGGCCTAACTATTAATATACTCCAGTAATTTGTTTTTTGAGGCCTAACTATTAATATACCCAGTAATTTGTTTTTTGAGGCCAAACTATTAATATACTCCAGTAATTTGTTTTTTGAGGCCTAACTATTAATATACCCAGTAATTTGTTTTTTGAGGCCAAACTATTAATATACCCAGTAATTTGTTTTTTGAGGCCAAACTATTAATATACTCCAGTAATTTGTTTTTTGAGGCCTAACTATTAATATACTCCAGTAATTTGTTTTTTGAGGCCTAACTATTAATATACCCAGTAATTTGTTTTTTGAGGCCAAACTATTAATATACTCCAGTAATTTGTTTTTTGAGGCCTACCTATTATATACTCCAGTAATTTGTTTTTTGAGGCCTAACTATTAATATACCCAGTAATTTGTTTTTTTGAGGCCAAACTATTAATATACTCCCAGTAATTTTGGTTTTTTGAGGCCTAACGATTAATATACCCAGTAATTTGTTTTTTGAGGCCTAACTATTAATATACTCCAGTAATTTGTTTTTTTGAGGCCTAACTATTAATATACCCAGTAATTTGTTTTTTTTGAGGCCAAACTATTAATATACTCCAGTAATTTGTTTTTGAGGCCTAACTATTATATACTCCAGTAATTTGTTTTTTTGAGGCCTAACTATTAATATACCCAGTAATTTTTGTTTTTTGAGGCCAAACTATTAATATACTCCAGTAATTTGTTTTTTGAGGCCTAACTATTAATATACTCCAGTAATTTGTTTTTTGAGGCCTAACTATTAATATACCCAGTAATTTGTTTTTTGAGGCCAAACTATTAATATACTCCAGTAATTTGTTTTTTGAGGCCTAACTATTAATATACTCCAGTAATGTTGTTTTTTGAGGCCTAACTATTAATATACCCAGTAATTTGTTTTTTGAGGCCAAACTATTAATATACTCCAGTAATTTGTTTTTTGAGGCCTAACTATTAATATACCCAGTAATTTGTTTTTTGAGGCCTAACTATTAATATACTCCAGTAATTTGTTTTTTGAGGCCTAACTATTAATATACCCAGTAATTTGTTTTTTGAGGCCTAACTATTAATATACCCAGTAATTTGTTTTCTGAGGCCTAACTATTAATATACTCCAGTCATTTGTTTTCTGAGGCCTAACTATTAATATACTCCAGTCATTTGTTTTCTGAGGACTAACTATTAATATACCCCAGTCATTTTAAACACATTACTTTTTTGTTCTCGTGTTTACTGCTTTTTGGTAGGGTTTTATCTGAATGATCTATATTTAACGTATATTTTCGTTGTGCTGAATTTGTCGAAGAACATTATTTTCTTAGGTATATGCCATGTTCATATTTTAGTCATTATTCTAAACTTATTAATTTCGTTAAAAGTATAAATAGGTATATTAGTAGGTTGATATAATTAACTAAACGTGAGTGCAATACATTCATCTGGGGTTAGTTAAAATGCAAAGAAAAAGCAAATATAAAGACAACCGTATCAGTGCATCGAAGAAGTTGTATATCTTCAATACGATTCCAACCTACAATCATGTTTGAAAATTCGATACAAAAATGGTTCAATATTAGCACATTGTATACCAAAAAGTAACGGTATGAAAAAGGTATTAGTGTCCATATTAACATACCTTTGTAGAGGTATATTGGTAGTAATAAACCCATCTAATATAAAGATATAAAAGTAAATCACTATTAGTATAACCACTACCAGTGATTTAAATACGTTTTATGTCCTTTTCTTTTGATAGTGTATAAGTTGAGATCTTGACATGTGAACCCATTTACATTGAACCATTTTTTTGGGGTGTTTTTTTGTTGGTGGATAACTAATCAGTATGTTCGTTTTTGACACAATTCGTTTTTGTTCAGATTAGTTTCTCTCTCTCTCTCTCTCTCTCCCTCTCTCTTTCTCTCTCTCTCTCTCTCTCTCTCTCTCTCTCCCTCCTATAACCACCACCACCGCCACCTCTCTCTCTCTCTCTCCTATAACCACCACCACCGCCACCTCTCTCTCTCTCTCTCTCCTATAACCACCACCACCGCCACCTCTCTCTCTCTCTCCCTCCCCCCTTTATAACCCCCCCTCTCTCTCTTTCTCGTTTTCTCTCTCTCTCCCTTCCTCCCCCTTACTGCCACCTTCTCTCTCACCCCTCTCACTACCCCCTATAACCCCCCCTCTCTCTCTCTCTCTCTCTCCCTCTCCTATAACCACCGCCACCTCTCTCTCTCTCCCCCCTTTATACCCCCCTCTCTCTCTTTCTCGTCTTCTCTCTCTCTCCTTCCTCCCCCTTACTGCCGACCTTCTCTCTCTCTCCCCCTCTCACTACCCCTATACCCCCCCCCCCCTCTCTCTCCCTCTCCTATAACCACCACCACCACCACCACCTCTCTCTCTCTCTCCCCCCCCCCTTTATAACCCCCCTCTCTCTCTTTCTCGTTGTCTCTCTCTCTCCCTTCCTCCCCCTTACTGCCACCTTCTCTCTCTCCCACTCTCACTACCCCCTATAACCCCCCCTCTCTCTCTCTCTCTTTCCTTCCCCAAATACCCCCTCTCACACCCCCCTCTCTTTCTCTCAGTCGCTCCACAGTAAATTAATAAGCGCTTAAAACCCCCCGACTTTTTTGTGCAACGAGCTAATAACCCCGGCTGCTTTTAGTCGGGGTCGGGGACTAAGTGGTCGGTGTGTGGGCGCTCTTATATAATGGGCGGCCGAGGTGGACATAGGGTGAGGGCGGGGGCGGGAGGGAGGGGAAGGAAGTTGGGCGGGAGCGGGTGATGTATGGGGGGGGGGGGGGGGGAGTAGGAGAGAGGCAGGGGGGAGGGGAAGGAGGGGACATGGGCGGGAGCGAGTGTGTAGGAAGAGGGAGAGAGGCAGGAAAGGGGAGAAGGGTGGGACATAGGGTGGGGGGCGAGAAATGTAGGGGAGGAAGGAGGGGAGGGAAGGTGGGGAAGGCGCGGGAGCGAGAGATGTAGGGGGAGGGGGAGGTGGAGGCAGGAAGGAGAGAGTGCTGGATGAGATAGAGAGAGAGAGAGAGAGAGAGAGAGAGAGAGATAGAGAGAGAGAGAGAGAGAGAGAGAGGAGAGAGAGAGAGAGAGAGAGAGAGGAGAGAGAGAGAGAGAGAGAGAGAGAGAGAGAGAGAGAGAGAGAGAGAGAGAGAGAGAGAGAGAGAGAGAGAGAGAGAGAGAGAGAGAGAGAGAGAGAGAGAGAGAGATAACGTTAAAAGGGAAGGTTTTTATCTCAAAGACCTAACAGTCCATTTCGAAGAGTTACTTAACTGGAAAGAGAGGGATTGTGTAGTGTCCTACACCCATTGCAAGGTGTGCACAAAAATTATTTGCTTTTCTCTTGAAGAACTGCGTACAACTTCTGAGGGATGTTTGTTCCAGGTAGAGCAGAGTTAATGAGAAAAGGTCTCTTATCAAACTAGTGCTGCACCATTTTAATTACAACTTCCACCCATAATCCACATTGTGTAACCCATTACGTAATTTTAAAACTTCAGTGAGTTGATTACTTAGCCTGCGAATTAAGATAGAGAGGTTTCAACCGGTCCTCATAACTTAGTCTTCGAATCGATGGAAAATGCTTTGTACCCCTAGGTTGGACTCTCTCCAGTCGCTCAATCTTACCAAAACTGAACAGCATATTCTATGAGAGGCGGAGAGGCCGTATCAAAGCGTTGTAGACAGTGAGAGATATCTCCCAATTACTATACTTAAATGGCCTCTTAATATAGCACAATGATATCTTAGCGTCACTGCTAATCAGAAGACCCTAATCCTTTTCCAGGTTCGTCACTTCCAGAGTCTCACTTGATGTTTACTAGGCCGATATGCATCATCTCGCACTTATCCATGTTTAGTGCCATCTGCCACGTCTCAGATCATTCACCCAGTCTGTTAAGATTCATCCTAAGTTGTTCAATCCCTTTAGGATCCTAAGCAGTCATTCCAAGCTTAATGTCATTTGCAAACTTGGAGATCACACTCTACAGACCAATATCGAGGTCATGACAGCAGTGGGCCAAGGACATATCTCTGTGGATCTCCAGAAGTGACTGGAGTTATTTTCTTGTGATTGAAGAGTGGACTGCATTTTGCATACTTTGCAATGCCTGTCTTGTGCTGCGCCATCTCTCTATTTTTAATCCTGGGTATTTATAAGGAAATAAGTGCAGTGTTTCTGAGATGCTAACCACTCCTTACAACTCCGTGTAAATCCTCTGTTCCCCTCCACACCACAACAAACACGCCATCATCTTCTATTATCGGGCCAGTTTTAATCCATTAGGTAATAGGTGTTGGCCAGGATTGAACACGCCAAGACAGGGGGCGGAGTATGAAGGCAGGAGATCAAACGATAATACGTGTTGAATAGAGACGGATAAACGGGTGCCTAGTTAACGAATAGAGACGGATAAACGGGTGCCTAGTTAACGAATAGAGACGGATAAACGGGTGCCTAGTTAACGAATAGAGACGGATAAACGGGTGCCTAGTTAACGAATAGAGACGGATAAACGGGTGCCTAGTTAACGAATAGAGACGGATACACGGGTGCCTAGTTAACGAATAGAGACGGATAAACGGGTGCCTAGTTAACGAATAGAGACGGATAAACGGGTGCCTAGTTAACGAATAGAGACGGATAAACGGGTGCCTAGTTAACATTTTGCTTTTTCTTCAAGCTACCCCTACACATCTCAGATCATTATTAACCCTTTGAGTACCAGCGACGTGTGTTATTTTATATTATAACTATATTTAGACGATATTATGCAGCTCGGGAAGGATATGTGGGTATTTAAAAGGGTTGGTTGAGGTAGTTTGAAGCCTTATTATTGCTGGAGATCCTTCCTAAGCTGAATAAAATCTTCTAACAGTTGCCAGAATAGGATGAAAAGGACGTCCCTGGTACTGAACGGGTTAAGGCTCGCAACGTTATTAGAAGTAATTTATGAGAGACAATGCTCGTCTATGGATTCTGGAGCAAAATAACATGGGAAATATGGGTGCAAGCCTTTTCTGAATAATTACCCAATCGTAGTATCCTCAGGAAGGCTCAGGTATTCCTCAAGGGATAAGTATACACTGCAGTTTTATTACTGTTAACCCTCTCCGACATATGACGCGATTTTGAGCCTATTAGGGATACTTTAAAGCCTTTGTTACTATCAGGGGTATTTAGAAACCTTTAGTTTAATTACTTCAACCTCTGCAGTTGTCTTTGAGTTAGCTGTGTTGAGCCTATTAGGGATACTTTAAAGCCTTTGTTACCATCAGGGGTATTTAGAAACCTTTAGTTTAGTTACTTCAACCTCTGCAGTTGTCTTTGAGTTAGCTGTGGGCAGAAAACTAATTTTGGAGAGGTAATTATAAGAGTGAGAGAACTCTATTTCTTAATGCTAATCTGGCAACCTCTGCGTCATATGTGCGTGAAAGGGTTAAAATGAACCCTGAGCAAATGACAGAATGAGTAAAAACACCATTAGAGGAAGATCTCTTTATTGACAACGTTTCGCGGATCGCCAGCCACACACACACAGTACACACACCACACAGTACACACACACACACAGTACACAGACACACACACACACACACACACCACACACGCACACCACACACCACACAGTACACACACACACACACAGTACACAGACACACACACCACACAGTACACACACACAGTACACAGACACACACACACACACCGCACAGACACACACACACAGTACACACACAGTACACACACACACACCACACAGACACAGTACACACACACACAGTACACACACACAGTACACAGACACACACACACACACAGTACACCTCGACCCAGGACTTGTGTGTTAGGGATTGGTGATTGTTCAGTGATTGCCTTTATCGTGTTAGTTAAGGAGATCAGTGGTGAGGGAGCCAGCCTGCAGCTCTCCCCTCTAGCCTAACTCTCTCAGCTGTATTCTGTAATTCAGGGGGGATGGTTCATTGTTTGGTCGATTGTTTTTTCATTTATTAAGGGGAGGTATTTAGTTTGTTCCCTAGACCTCCATCAAGCTTAAAATTAAACCCCCTTGAGTCCCTTTCAAGATAAATTTGTACATTTTTCGGTAGAAAAATGTCCCGGCCGAAGGCCGGTTCCTCTTAAATTACAGGCTCGCTGTCGCTCGCCAGGATAAAATCGACACCTGAATGGCACGAAAGGTCTTAATATGGGGTGAAAGTTCTTAAAATCGCTAAACTAATGGGGCGAACGTTTTATAATATCAAAAGCAATGGGGCTAAACATGAGGGAGAAAGGGGTCCAGCAAAAACTCCTCCGGGTGGAAATCTCCCCTTAACCCCTTCTATACCGTAGGGCGTCTTTTGATTTTATTCCGGCTCCTACTAA
Organism: Paralithodes platypus; assembly: GCA_032716605.1. Taxonomy (NCBI): domain Eukaryota; kingdom Metazoa; phylum Arthropoda; class Malacostraca; order Decapoda; family Lithodidae; genus Paralithodes; species Paralithodes platypus. The sequence continues at coordinate 94,422,181 of CM064513.1, forward strand.
TCGATTGGATTCACTTTAGGAAGGATCTTTAGCCATGATTAGGCTTCGAACTCTCTCAATCAAGCCTTTTAACTACCACAGATCCTCTCTAAGCGGTACGAAATCGTCGACCTATGGCTAGAATACAATATAACACACGTCGCCGGTACAGATGGGGTTAATTAGTTTATCTAGTTTCCTCCCTAGACCTCCATCAAACTTTAAAAAAACAAAACAAAAAACAAAACAGACACACACACACACACGACACACACACGACACACACACGACACACACACACACACACACACAGTACACCTCGACCCAGGACTCGTGTTAGGGATTGGTGATTGTTCAGTGATTGCCTTTATCGTGTTAGTTAAGGGGAGGTGTTTAGTTTCCTCCCTAAACTTCCATCAAGCTTAAAATTACGCTCCCAAGACCCCCTTTCAAGATAAATTTGTAAATTTTTCGGTAGAAAAATGTCCCGGCCAAAGGCCGGTTCCTCTTAAATTACAGGCTCGCTATCGCTCGCCAGGAAAAAATCGACACCTGAATGACAGGAAAGGTCTTAAAATTGACAGAAATGGGGCGAATGTTCTTAAAATCGCCAAACTAATGGGGCGACCGTCTCAAAAGCAATGAAGCTAAACATGAAGGAGAAAGGGGTCAAGAAAAAAATCCCTGAAGTGGAGATCTCCCCTTAAGGAAATCAGTGGTGAGGGAGCCAGCCTGCAGCTCTCCCCTCTAGGCTAACTCTTTGACCACCTATAGCGTTGTCCCTCTTTGGTTCCCTCCGTCGGTCAAGTCAAATTGAGTAGTGACAGGGGGTTAGGGGGAAGTGGGGATAGGACAAGAATTAGTTGGATGAAGTGAATTTTAGCAGGGGAAAAAAAAGGTGTCCAGGTTTTAACTGGAGCTGCCTGAGGGTTTTCCTGATTTAGCTGCTAAAGAGACTGGCCAGGGCAAGGTCGACAGGGGCTTTCAACCCATTTCTGTCAATTTTAAGACCTTTCGTGCCATTTAGGTGTCTATTTTATCCTGGCGAGCGATAGCGAGCCTGTAATTTAAGAGGAACCGGCTTTCAGCCGGGACATTTTTGTACCGAAAAATTTACAAATTTATCTTGAAAGGGGCTCAAGGGGGTGTAATCTTAAGCTTGAAGGATATCTAGGGACCAAACTAAAAACCTCCCCTTAATCAATATTAAATGTTCAGCCCAATATGGTCGATTGGTCACTCGGGCCAAAATACTTGTTCCAAAGCGGCCAAATGGCAGCTCAACTCATGATGTCACTCCACCCAAAATAGCCACTCGTCTCAAATTGGCATGCTCTTCCCAATTTGGCTACTTGTCGCACATCTGCCACTTGGCCGAAAACTGGCTCTTTGGCCAAAATAAGCCATTTGGCACTAAATGGTCACTCATAGCAATTCGGTCACTTGCTCCAAAACGGTTGCTCAGCTGAAATCGGTCACTTGGTCAATGCTCAGCCCACGTTGGTCGCTCGGCTCAAAGTGGCTATGCCCAAATCCGCCAATTTGCTAACATATATATTTGGTCCAAAACAGCCGTTCATTCGGATTTGGTCACTCTAAATCATTTGACAATTTTTTTTGTTATTTTTATTTTTATTTTTTTTCGTCAAACGAATTATAATCTTGTGTTGGAGGTACGACAGAGGATTGGAGTAGCCTGAGTGTTGGGGCTGGCGTTAGTCGTGTTCGTCGGTTTACAAAGATTGTTTCTCTCGCATAGCCATCTTTAAATTATACACTTCATTCTCGTAGATGGCTGTTAGAGAGAGAGAGAGAGTGAGAGAGTGAGAGAGAGAGAGAGAGAGAGTGAGAGAGTGAGAGAGAGAGAAGGGGGAGAGGTTAGTTGTCCTCTCGGTATGTTTGTCTAAGGGGTGATCACTGGGGGCTATTGGGGGGGGGGGGGTTATGGTGGGTTAGAGGCACTTGGTTAGTTAGGCTGTCTGTCTGATCTGGAGAGAGAGAGAGAGAGAGAGAGAGAGAGAGAGAGAGAGAGAGAGAATGTTGACTTCAAATAAATAGGAATTCATCTATTCATATCTCTCTCTCTCTCTCTCTCTATAATTATATATATATATATATATATATATATATATATATATATATATATATATATATATATATATATATATATATATATATATATATATATATATACATACACAGTATATATATATAAAATGTGTATGTGTACTTTAAAACCCCTACTTCATCTTCGTAATCGCTCAAAACAAGTCAATATGAGTTCATCTGTTCATGAGTTCATCTGTTCATGAGTTCATCTGTTCATTGTGGGAGTAAAATATTATTTATGTATTTATGTGACAAAGAAAGATCATGAACAAATAACACGGAAGTTAGCTAATATATTTGTTTAATTAGATTATACCTGTTATGTACTGTATATGCATTATACCTATTATGTACTGTATATGCATTATACCTGTTATGTACTGTATATGCATTATACCTGTTATGTACTGTATATGCATTATACCTGTTATGTACTGTATATGCATTATATCTGTTATATACTGTATATGCATTATACCTGTTATGTACTGTATATGCATTATACCTGTTATGTACTGTATATGCATTATATCTGTTATGTACTGTATATGCATTATACCTGTTATGTACTGTATATGCATTATATCTGTTATATACTGTATATGCATTATACCTGTTATGTACTGTATATGCATTATACCTGTTATGTACTGTATATGCATTATACCTGTTATGTACTGTATATGCATTATACCTGTTATGTACTGTATATGCATTATACCGGTTATGTACTGTATATGTATTATACCTGTTATGTACTGTATATGCATTATACCTGTTATGTACTGTATATGCATTATACCTGTTATGTACTGTATATACATTATACCTGTTATGTACTGTATATGCATTATACCTGTTATGTACTGTATATGCATTATACCTGTTATGTACTGTATATGCATTATACCTGTTATGTACTGTATATGCATTATACCTGTTATGTACTGTATATGTATTACCGGTATACCTGTTATGTACTGTATATACATTATACCTGTTATGTACTGTATATGCATTATACCTGTTATGTACTGTATATGCATTATACCTGTTATGTACTGTATATACATTATACCTGTTATGTACTGTATATGCATTATACCTGTTATGTACTGTATATGCATTATACCTGTTATGTACTTGTATATGCATTTATCTTTGCGGTAGATGTCTGTTCTATCTTACTTTATCTATCTATCTATCTTTGTGTCTCTATGCATATTGACAACAAAATGGGGTGAAAGGTCTTAGAAACGCCAAACTAATGGGCTAAACATGAGGGAGAAGGGAGTCCAGTTAAAGCCCACTATACCTCCCCTTAACCTCAGCCTTCGCACTGCCCTCCTGTTAACCCTCTCCGACATATGACGCGATTTTGAGCCTATTGGGGATACTTTAAAGCCTTTGTTACCATCAGGGGTATTTAGAAACCTTTAGTTTAGTTACTTCAACCTCTGCAGTTGTCTTTGAATTAGCTGTGGGCAGAAAACTAATTTTGGAGAGGTAATTATAAGAGTGAGAGAACTCTATTTCTTATTGCTAATCTGGCAACCTCTGCGTCATAAATGCGTGAAAGGGTTAATTTCTAATGTTCACCCTTATTCTCAAAGTTGTGTACACTCTACGGATTTCACACATACATATTCACTGTAAAAAATAAAAAAATAAAAAAACACATCTATCTATCTACCTATCTATCTCTATCTGTCTATCTATCTATCCACAGGGCGTTCGCGAAACATTTGGCCATTGGCATTTTGTTAAATTTAAATGCAGGCCTATTAAAAGACGGTGTCACAGGATACTCACTATATTTTCAAGTATGAAATACATGGGAATTCCCTATGGGCTAATGTTTTAAGACTCTCTCTCTCTCTCTCTCTCTCTCTCTCTCTCTCTCTCTCTCTCTCTCTCTCTCTCTCTCTCTCTCTCTCTCTCTCTCTCTCTCTCTCTCTCTCTTTCCTCCCCAACTGTCCTTTCTTCCGTTCCATTTTCTCTCCGCTTATCCCCCTTCCCATCCTCTCTCTCTCTTTCCCTCTCCCATTTACTTCCCCCCCTCTCTTCTCCTATTTCCCCCTCCCTTTGCTTTTCCTCTCCCTTCCCCTCATCTTTCCCATTTTCTTATCCTATTATTCCCCTATTCTCCCCCCCCCCTCCCCCTTCCCTTCCTTTGCCTCTCCTCCTTTCGTTTCCCTTAACCCTCCCCTCCCTCTCCCCCTTCCTTTCCTCCCATCCTATCCACTCCCTCCCCCTTCCGTAATCTGTCCTATCCTTCCCATCACACCCTCCTCTCCCTCCTGTTCATTTCCGTCTCTCTCCCTCCCTCTCCTATCCTTTCCTCCCCCCTCCCCCTCCTGTTCCTTTCCTTCTCTCCCCCTCCCTCTACTATCCTTTACTTCCTCTCCTATTCCTTTCCTTCCACTCTCTACCATCCTATCCCCTCCCTCTCCCTTCCCTCCCATTTCGTTTTCTATCCTCCTTTCTCCCTCCCTTACAAACATCCTTCCCTTCCCTCCCTCCCTCCCTCCCTCCCTCCAGCTGCAAATCCCCCCCCCCCACCTAGTCTAGCGTGTTACCTGGTCACTAATTACGTCCATAAATTCAGAGTTAAAATAATCCTAATTACACCATGAGATACGAGTTATTATTATATGCTTAATTTTCTTACAGAAGCAGAGTTACAACAAAGGCAATTACGACCTCTCCCCCTCCTCCACCACCACCACCACTACCACCACCACCACAATCTCCACCACCACCTCCATCACCAAGACTGCGACCTCCATCACCACTACCACCACCACCACCTCCAATCTCCACCACCACCACAATCACCACCACCACCAAGACCGCGACCTCCATCACCACCACCACCAAGACCGCGACCTCCCACCACCACCACCACCATCTCCACCTCCACCTCCATCACCACCATCTCCACCAAGACCGCGACCTCCACCACTGCCACGCCATCGGGAGATTATGGTTACCTAAACAAAGTTACACTCTTGTAATTTGTATCCTATTCGTGCCGAGGTGGTCTTAAGTCCTCCACCGCCCCCCCCAGCCCCCCCCCCCCCCCCCTGGTAGTGGAGGGACTGGGGCTACTAAAGGTGTGCCGCTAAATACCCGCTTAATCGCACCTCAAATACATTATAGAAATTAGCCCCCGAGTGATGGTGGGACTGAGCCGGGAGGTAACATTTCAGGAGGGCCCGGCTGATGGAGGTTAAATGTCGGAGAGAACTTATGATATAAGCTATGTAATGCAGGTTAGCTATCAGAGAGAACTTGTGAGATCGGGATAAGATTTCGGAGGGCTTTTTAACATCAGAGAACTTGTGAGATGGCGCTAAGATTTTGGAGAACTTTGTAATGCAGGTTAGCTATCGGAGAGAACTTGTGATATGAGCTTTGTAATGCAGCTTTAATATTAGAGTTAACTTGAGAAATGGTGGTAATATTTCGGAAAGCTTTGTAATTAAGCTTAGATTTTGGAGAGCAGGTAAAACTTTAATATCAGAGAGAACTTGTGAGATGGTGGTAATATTTCGGAGAGCTTTGTAATACAGCTTTAATATCAGAGAGAACTTGTGAAATGGTGGTAATATTTCGGAGAGCTTTGTAATACAGCTTTAATATCAGAGAGAACTTGTGAAATGGTGGTAATATTTCGGAGAGCTTTGTAATGGAAACTAAATGTTAGAAGATTTTGTATGTTGGAGACGAAGAATCAAAGGACGTGATTGACGGAAGATTGATTTATTAGAGTTTTTCGATTGAGGTTCTCTGGTGAAACTTAAATATCAAAACGTATCCGAGGGTTTTGTAATCGAGGTGAACTTTGTGTGATGGAGATAGAATATGAGAGTGTCTAGATTGAAGTTCTCTGGTGAAGCTTAAATATCAAAAAGGTATCGGAGGGTTTTGTAATCGAGGTGAACTAGCAGATACTTTGTGTGATGGAGATATATTATGAGGCATACAAGATGGTGGTGGCTAGAACTGGATATTGAAAAGAAGAAGAAGGAAGGATATTGAGACGGAGAAAATAATATTGAAAGGAAGAAACGATATTGAGAGGAATATTGGAATACTGTGAGGGATATTGGAATATTGAGAGGAATATTGGAATATTTTGAATGATGGTGAAGTGAGAGGGAAAATAAACAGGAAGTTAATGTATGTGAAAACGAGTGTAAATAGAGAGTAAAATATTTGAAAAATAATCCATAAATGAACACATTAAATTGCATACTAAATGATTGGTAATTTTCGTGACGCAACAAAAACGCTTAAAGTAAATAGATAAGAATGATCATGAACATTAACTTGAACAGTGCGTGACAAAAGAACAGTGAACACAAGAACACTAGAACAAATAGGAAAGCAAAGCGTCTGATCTTGGAAAATATTGAAGTGAACAAATAATGACAGTGCAACTAATGCTAAAACTTGAGTGAACATTTAATGAAAACAAAACACAAGAATATAACTGTCTATTAAACAACGCGAATTAGAGCGACTAGTGGATATAACGAATCGTCAATACACGAACAATCCGTTTACAAACATGCGAAAGCGCGAAGTGTTAAACTATAAAGATTAATAATAAATTAGTAGTAAAAATGAAAGAGTTGAACAAAGCTTAAACAAAGTTGAACAAAGCTTAAACAAAGTTGAACAAAGCTTAAACAAGGAGTTGAACAAAGCTTAAACAAAGAGTTGAACAAAGCTTAAACAAAGAGTTGAACAAAGCTTAAAAGAAAAACACAGAACAAAAGCCAACTAACAATTTATGAAAACACAAAACAAAAGAACCAACAATTTATGACATTTGACCATGCTAGAAATACAATGAACAGCAAAATATGAAGCAATGTTATGGCAAAGAAAGAAATATATCGAATGTATCACAAAAGGTTAAATAATAAAGAAATCAACTTGATATTGCAACGGTGAAGTGTAATACAACAAATAGAACAACAGAAACAAGCCATACACCAACAGAACTATTGGATGACATAAACAAGACAAAACATAAACTCAAGCGTAATCAAGCAAAACAAATACAGAACAACACCGAATACTTAGAACTGTAACGGTGAAGTGTAACAATAACAAACAAGGAATATAAACACTCCAATCTGAAACGGTGTCGTGTGACAAGAACAGACAAAAACAAAACTGCAACGGTGTAATGACAAAAAATAAATACAATTAAACAAAAATAAAATTACAACGGGGAAGTGTGACAAAAATAAACAAAATAAAAACGGCAACAGTGAAGTATGACAACAAATAAATAAATAAATAAATAAATAAAAAAGTCCGCGAAAGGAAACTCCCGTAACTCACCGCCGCGAACGTGTCGAAAGCCCGTCGCCGCAGCGGAACAACAGTGCTATAATAACTCCCGAAGACACAATGGCCGCTGCTACTACCTTGAGAAAACAATGTCCCCTTATATAAAGAGAGCCACGCCTAGTGTTTCATTCAGGAGGAGGAAGCTATAGTGCCGGTAAAAGATAACGTAGGCGGAGAGACAGGTGTATATAAATTAGCCAGTGCGTAAATTTATAAACGCGTAACAGATACACAAACGCATACAGTTATATATAAAATAATCAGTGCGTAAATTTATAAACGCGTAACAGATATACACACGCATACAGTTATATATAAAATAATCGGTGCGTAAATTCATAAACTAGACCCAGATAAACAAACGCGTACAGGGATTTATAAATTAACCTGTGCGTAGATTTATAAACGACACAGATAAACACCTGCAGGTATATATTCGTTAGCAAGTGTGTTAATGTATATACCAGTAACAGATATACAAACTGGTACTTTATAGTGAACGTATAAGAGGAACATTTATTATCAAGCTGCGTAACGAAAAGTATTATATAGTAAATCAAATCCTCCATATATATATACGATTAATGACACTTGCAAAATAACATAGAATCTAATACTACTTAAATACTTGGGTTCATAAGTAACTGGTCTACGCTAAAATGGAAAATAATGATCATATTTCACCAGAACTTAGCGTTAGTGACAAACCTTTGATATAGATTTCGCCACAATAAAACAATACCAAAAACAAAACAGACAGAAAATAAATAAATAAATTGAATTAATATATACCGGTATATACATAAATACTCAAGTGCCACAGCGAAATCAGTCATCGAAATTAAGGTGATACTGTGCCGAAAATTCTTCTTCTTCAAGAGGACTTTGATTTGGCTTGCTTTCGGAGTCCAGTACTCGAACCCTTGTCGCTCTGAGCCAGGTCCTTCTACCCCTACCCTCGCCCCTGCACCCCTACCCTCGCATCTACACCCCCACCCTCACCCCTAGACCCCACGGGCGTGATGAGTGTGGTGGAGGACCCTGGGGTGCTGAAGGCTCGGGCCACAGACTTCTCCATAGCCGCTATTATGGGCGCCGCGGCCAAGTTGACTCCGCAGGCCAGGGAAGGTAAGCTACACACTAGTTTGGTTTTGGTCCCCTTCTGTACCGGCGACGTCTTTTAACTGTGTTCTGGTAGCGCCGACGAACTTGACTATTATCTTGATCCCTGACCTCTCTGTAACTCAAAAGGGCCTAGAGCAAAGTGGCTGTAAATAACCACACCTATTTCCTGGTGGATTCTTCCCAAATGATAGAAACGTCACCCCGATTGCTTTCATTCATTTTGAGTTATAAGAAGTTAAGGGGTCAAGATAATTGTCAAGTTCGTTGGCGGTACCTATAGTAGACAATTTTTTCAGTTTCTAAATGGCCTCCAGCAATTAACAGGCTTCGAACTAACCCTTTTTACTTGCACACAATCTTTTAAATTTAGCAAGAGTAAAATTATATAGTCGTCGCCGGTACAGAAAAGGTTAATTGTCTATATAAATATAATATTATTCAGTGTCTCTGCATCGGGGCAATGAATTATATATGGCTAAAGTAAGGTAAAGTGTGTAATGTGTGTATTTATTGTAGGCTATACGTTTATCTATGTGACGGATTCATAGTGACAAGTGTATTATTGAGAGAGAGAGAGAGAGAGAGAGAGAGAGAAGAGGTGAATGTGGAGAATGTGTGCGTGTATGTGAATGAGATAGATAGATAGGTAGAGAGGTTGATAGAGGAGAGAAGAGGGGGTGGGGGGGATAAATAATGAAAATCCCCCCCCCCCCCTCCCCCAGAGATTGATGTATAGTGTTGAGACCTCAGTTACCGTTTTGCTTCGCTCATCTGACGAGACGATAAGTAAAGGCGTTTGTTGATGGACAGTCTACAGACCTGCAGGGGAGTTTTATTTTTTTGTTTTAATTAAATTCAATTAGCCTAGCCTATATATATATATTTTTTTTTTTATTTGTATTTTTTTTATATTATGTAGTAGTTATCTATCTATCTATCTATCTCTCTCTCTCTCTCTCTCTCTCTCTCTCTCTCTCTCTCTCTCTCTCTATCTATCTATCTATCTATCTATCTATCTATCTATCTATCTATCTATCTATCTATCTATCTATCTATCTATCTATCTATCTATCTATCTATCTATCTATCTATCTATCTGTCTGTCTGTCTGTCTGTCTGTCTGTCTGTCTGTCTGTCTGTCTGTCTGTCTGTCTGTCTGTCTGTCTGTCTGTCTGTCTGTCTGTCTGTCTGTCTGTCTGTCTGTCTGTCTGTCTGTCTGTCTGTCTGTCTGTTTTGTATTTTTTATTATTTTTGTTTCTATTTGTATTATGTTTTCAATGTTTGGCATTATTTATTTGAGGTTTTGTATTGTATTTTTCGTATTTTATATATTTTGTATTTTTTGTTAGTGTTTTATCTATATTTTTATTATTATTTTATTATTATTATTATTATTATTATTATTATTATTATTATTATTATTTTTATTCCGCATCTTCTGTCATGGCCGTATTTGGAGTTGTGGTCTTCCCTGTGATCGTTTTAATATCACCTGTACCCGCCTATTATCAAACTCCGGCTCATTGGCAGTAATTTATTGGTGGTCCGGCCAAACCCCCTACTTACCCACACACCAGGTTTGAGTGACGTCTGCTGCGTCAGGATGTGGTGGTGGTGGAGGTGGTGGTGGGGGTGGTGTTGATGATGGTGGTGGTGGTTGTGGTGGTGTTCGTGGTGGTGTTCGTGGTTGTGATGGAGGGGGGGGGGGGGGGAGTGTACATGGTGTTGGTGGATCTTAGCAAATGTCCTCAACACCAATACGTTCCAGTGATATTAATAAAAAACATATGATCCTCCGGGGATTCGATATATATATACAATATATATATAATTATATATATACGGTATATATATATATATATATATATATATATATATATATATATATATATATATATATACCGTATATATACAGTATATATATATATATATATATATATACCGGTATATATATTTTTAGTGGAGGTGATGATGGCAACAATTTAGTAACCCCTCTGATCGTTTTAATATCACCTTTACCTGGGTATTATAAAGTTGGTCTCCCTTCCAGTAATTTATTGGTGGTCTGGCCAAACCCCTACTTAACCCCACCATGTTGAGTGAAAACCTGATGACGTCTGGTGGTGAGGGGGTGAGAGGGGGGGGGGGGGTGATGATGATGATATGCTGGGGATGGTGGTGAGGGAGGTATTGGGTGGTGGTGGGTGGTAGTAGTGTTGAAGGGTGTTTTGGGTGGTGGAGATACTGTGATGATGGTGGGGATATGGTGATAATGGTGGTGGTGGTTGTGATGATATGGTGGGGATGGTGGTAGTGTTCATGGTTGGTGGAAATACTGTGGTGATGATAGTTTTGGGGATATAGTGAGGATGCTTGGGGATGTGGTGGTGAGGGAGGCGTTGTGGTGATGGTGGTGATATGGTGGAGATGCTAGTAGTGTTCAGAAATGGTGGACATACGGTGATGGTGATGATGGGTTTGGTGTTATGAAGATGATGGTTGTGGTGAGGGAGGCAGGTTATTTGACTCAGAATATGGTAGTGGTGGTAGTGATGGTGATGAAGTCAGTGGTGAGTATGGAACGATTTGGATAATGGCTGTACTGTTAGTGGTGAAGGGAGGGATGATGGTGATAGCTGTGGTGATATTTGATGGAGGAACTTCACACGCTGTCCTATCTTCCTCTTTTCTTTTCCCTTTGCACACTACTTACTATATTTGTTATTTTGAGACGATTGCTTAAGGGGAGATCTCCACTTGAGGGATTTTTTTCTTGACCCCTTTCTCCTTCATGTTTAGCTTCATTGCTTTTGAGCTTTTAAGACGGTCGCCCCATTAGTTTGGCGATTTTAAGAACATTCGCCCCATTTCTGTCAATTTTAAGACCTTTCCTGTCATTCAGGTGTCGATTTTTTCCTGGCGAGCGATAGCGAGCCTGTAATTTAAGAGGAACCGGCCTTTGGCCGGGAAATTTTTCTACCGAAAAATGTACAAATTTATCTTGAAAGGGGGTCTAGGGAGCGTAATTTTAAGCTTGATGGAAGTTTAGGGAGGAAACTAAACACCTCCCCTTAAAGTTGTGATGATGAGGGGGATGTGTGGGTGTTGTGTTAGAGCTAGGGATAGAGAGGTGCTTTGGGTGGAGATGATACTCGGATTTGAAAAGAAACTAAGCTGATATGTTATGAGATCGTGGATAGGTCCCCATTTTCTAAAGCAGAAACAGCTATCAATAACTATTCTTTCCTTCAAAAATTAATGCCGAATAGAAACGGAAATTTACGAGATCAAACCCGTATATCGCTCAGGAATCGCGTACCCTCCCGCCACATCACGCCTTCAAGGAAAGCATACTCGTTTATCGAAAATTATATAGATATTCTAAACGTTGTTACCAGACTGAGACATGACATATACAACTCCAGAAACCCTTTTCCAAACGCTAGTACTGTACAAAGTTTACCCCTCCCCCACACGCTCTCTCACTCACTCTCTCTCTCTCTCTCACTCTCTCTCACTGCCATCTCGACTAGAATTAAGGGGAGATATCCACTTGAGGGATTTTTTCTTGACTCCTTTCTCCCTCATGTTTAGTCCCATTGCTTTTCTAATTTTAAGACGTTCGCCCCATTATTTTGACGATTTTAAGAACTTTCGACCCATTTCTGTCAATTTTAAGACCTTTCGTGCCATTTAGGTGTCGATTTTATCCTGGCGAGCGATAGCGAGCCTGTTATTTAAGAAGAACCGGCTTTCAGCCGGGACATTTTTCTATCGAAAAATGTACAAATTTATCTTGAAAGGGGCTCAAGGGGGTGTAATTTCAAGCTTGATGGAAGTCTAGGAAACACACTAAAAACCTCCCCTTAAGTCCTGACCACATCGTTTGGATCGTAAGGTCTGTGTGGCCAGTGTATATATGTAAATCTCTCTCCCTCTCTCCCCTCTATCCTATCCTTCCCGGCAGTGTGTGTAGTTTTGACAGGCGGGTATCATCTTGGTGGGCGTGTGTGCGTGTGTGTGTGTATGAGTGTCTGGAGGTGCAGGATGATCTGACGGAGGAGTGACGGGCCCTTGCCACTGCTCCACCACCACCACCACCCACCCAGGGCCTCACATACCCCCTTCTCCCTCATGTTTAGCATATTAACTTTGTGGTTTTAAGACGTTCGTTCCGTTAGTTTGGCGATTTTGAGACCTTTCGCCTCATTTTGGTATCAATATTAAGACCTTTCGTGCCTTTCAGGTGTCGATTTTTTCTTGGTGAGCGATAGCGAGCCTTTAATTTTAAAAGGAACTGGCCTTGTATTAAGGAGGGTGGACAGTGAAGAGAAACTCCATACATTTTTATTCACAGATTTCGACAATGTGTTTCCTCTTTGCTTATAGGCTAAACACAAATGTTCAAATAGCCTCGGAAATCTACACGGGTTTCCCTTCACTTTCCACCCTCATTAAGGGGAGGTTTCCACTTGAGGGACTTTTTTCTTGATCCCTTTCTCCCTCATGTCTCGCCCCATTGCTTTTGATATTTTAAGACGTTTGCCCCATTAGTTTGGTGATTTTTAAGAATTTCCGCCCCATTCTGTCAATTTTAAAACCTTTCGTGCCATTTAGGTGTCGATTTTTTCCTGGCGAGCGATAGCGAGCCTGTAATTTAAGAGTAATCGGCCTTCGGCCGGGACATTTTTCTACCGAAAAATGTAAAAATTTATCTTGAAAGGGGGTCAAGGGGGTGAAATTTTAAGATTGCTGGAGGAGTAGGAAACAAACTAGAAACCTCCCCTTAATAGAGGTTAGTGGATGGACTAGCCGCGCACCACTGTAGAAAAACAGTGCGAAAAATATACATAGAAGACCTCGGAGTCAGACGGACCTCCCTAAGTTGAGTGGTCAATCCTGTAAGTCCTTCAGTAAACTGGCACGGATTGTCCCTCTCACAGGGGTTAGGTCTGCTTGGGGGCGTTTTGTGTGTGGCCACCCTCGTAAAGAGGAGTAAGGCGTCCGGCAATAGATAGATAGATAGATAGATAGATATATTTTTCTCCCTTACAAGTGGCTACCCTAATATCGAAACCCGGCCATACCACTTAGGTTATTGTGTAATCCCTCTCCTCCTCCTCAACCCCTTCGGTCATTCCTTCCATTACTACCACCACCACCACCATCACTGCCATCACAGACTTAAGGGGAGATCTCCACTTGAGGGATATTTTTCTTGACCCCTTTCTCCCTCATGTTTAGCCCCATTGCTTTTGATATTATAAAACGTTTGCCCCATTAGTTTAGCGATTTTAAGAACTTTCACCCCATATTAAGACCTTTCGTGCCATTCAGGTGTCAATTTTATCCTGGCGAGCGATAGCGAGCCTGTAATTTAAGAGGAACCGGCCTTCGGCCGGGACATTTTTCTATCGAAAAATGTACTAATTTATCTTGAAGGAGGGTATTGGTTTTTGTTTTAAGCTTGATGGAGGTCTAGGAAGAAGAAAGAAAGAAAACAAAAAAAGACCCATCCCCCTTCAAGTGCATTAGCTCCCACCTTTGTTTTGCTAATACCCACCCTCGCTTTAACCTGCCCCTTTGTGCTATTGGCTTGAACACTCGGGGATCCCTCAGGGGCTCAGAGGGGGGGGGGGGGGGAACCACTTGATCGCAGATAATGACCGCTTGGTTTGTATAGTGGGGGCATCTATGGAGGGCCCTTAGACTGCTGAGGTATAGCCTTTCTTTCATATATTTTAATCAGATTAGGAATGGGTCAGAGGGTTGTTGTTGTTGTTGTTGTAGTTCCCCAGACTGTCTGGCCGAACAGTTCCGAGTCTGGTAGACCAAAGCCGCTCCAGATGCTCGGGCTTCCGAAGGTGCTAGGGTGAAATGAGATCTGTCTCTCAGAGGGCAGATTTCATCAGCTCACGGGTTTGCACCCCCGGGACAATGCCCCCACCGTCCGCAGCCCCCCTTGCAGGGCCACCCAATCGCGCGATCTCGCCAGCACCTAGAAGGAAAAATAGTACCGTACAATAAAAGAGGCAGACAGAAGGTTGGACAGAGGATGCCAAACCTCACTCTGGATAAGACCAGCCTTCAGCGCTCAGAGGGTTAATTGAGATAGTCTTTACTCATATAAGTCCCTCCTTCCTAAACTGTATAAAAGCGTCTAATAATAGCCAGACCAAACTACGTCATAATCTTCAAGGGGTTAACACCGTTAGCTTCTAATATTGCAGGCTCGCTATCGCTCGCTAGGAAAAAATCGACACCTAAATGGCACGAAAGGTCTTAATATTGAACAAAAAATGAAGCGAAATGACTCAAAATCGCCAAACTAATGGAACGAACGTCTTAAAACCTCAAAACTAACATGGAGAAGGGGGGGGGGGTGGGGGGTCCAGAAAAGGCGACTACCTCCCCCTAATACTGGATAGCATCGTCTAACTGTAGCCAGAATAAAGACAATAAAGGCGTCATCATGGTACAGAAGGGGTTAACTGAGTAGGATTAACCCCTTCACCACCATGACCACTTTTAACCTTGGATTCTGGCTAACACTAGATGAATTTCCGCAGTTTAAGAAGGACCTGTGTTATTAAGAGGGTTTATTGGGATCGCATTTAGCCATTTGAGTCGTAGAGGTAGATTACAGTTTATAAAAAAAATCGTCTAATGGTAACCAGAATATGATGAACATTACGTCATGGTGGTGAAGGGGTTAAGGAGATGGGAAGGTGAATAAATGAAGGGGGGTAAAGGTATATTTTTGGGTCTATATATTTTCTTATTTTCTTATTTTCCTCCCGAGACCTCCATCAAGCATTAACAAACATCCCCAAGATCCTCCTTCAAGATAAATGTTTACCCGGTACATTTATTGGTAGAAAAATGTCTCGGACTAAGGCCGAATGCTCTTAAATTTCAGGCACGCTATCGCTGGCCAGAATAAAAACGACACCTACGTGGCACGAAATGTGGCGATAGATCTTAAAATCGCCAAACTAATCGGGAAAACGTCTTAAAATCGCCAAACTAACCGGGAGAACGTCTTAAAATCGCCAAACTAACCGGGAGAACGTCTTAAAATCGCCAAACTAACCGGGAGAACGTCTTAAAATCGCCAAACTAATCGGGAGAACGTCTTAAAATCGCCAAACTAATCGGGAGAACGTCTTAAAATCGCCAAACTAACCGGGAGATCGTCTTAAAATCGCCAAACTAACCGGGAGAACGTCTTAAAATCGCCAAACTAACCGGGAGAACGTCTTAAAATCGCCAAACTAACCGGGAGAACGTCTTAAAATCGCCAAACTAACCAGGAGAACGTCTTAAAATCGCCAAACTAACTGGGAGAACGTCTTAAAATCGCCAAACTAACCGGGAGAACGTCTTAAAATCGCCAAACTAACCGGGAGAACGTCTTAAAATCTCAAAACTAATCGGGAGAACGTCTTAAAATCGACAAACTAACCGGGAGACCGTCTTAAAATCGCCAAACTAATCGGGAGAACGTCTTAAAATCGCCAAACTAATCGGGAGAACGTCTTAAAATCGCCAAACTAACCGGGAGAACGTCTTAAAATCGCCAAACTAATCGGGAGAACGTCTTAAAATCGCCAAACTAACTGGGAGAACGTCTTAAAATCGCCAAACTAATCGGGAGAACGTCTTAAAATCGCCAAACTAACCGGGAGAACGTCTTAAAATCGCCAAACTAACCGGGAGAACGTCTTAAAATCGCCAAACTAACCGGGAGAATGTCTTAAAATCTCAAAACTAATCGGGAGAACGTCTTAAAATCGCCAAACTAATCGGGAGAACGTCTTAAAATCGACAAACTAATCGGGAGAACGTCTTAAAATCGCCAAACTAATCGGAAGAATGTCTTAAAATCGCCAAACTAATCGGAAGAATGTCTTAAAATCGCCAAACTAACCGGGAGAACGCCTTAAAATCGCCAAACTAACCGGGAGAACGTCTTAAAATCGCCAAAGTAATCGGGAGAACGTCTTAAAATCGCCAAACTAATCGGGAGAACGTCTTAAAATCGCCAAACTAACCGGGAGAACGTCTTAAAATCGCCAAACTAATCGGGAGAGAAAGGGAGAACGTCTTAAAATCGCCAAACTAACCGGGAGAACGTCTTAAAATCGCCAAACTAACCGGGGAGAACGTCTTAAAATCGCCAAAACTAACCGGGAGAACGTCTTAAAATCGCCAAACGGGAGAACGTCTTAAAATCGCCAACTAACCGGGAGAACGTCTTAAAATCGCCAAACTAACCGGGAGAACGTCTTAAAATCGCCAAACTAACCGGGAGAACGTCTTAAAATCGCCAAACCAGTGGGTGGAACGTCTTAAAATCGCCAAACCAGTGGGTGGAACGTCTTAAAATCGCCAAACTAACCGGGAGAACGTCTTAAAATCGCCAAACTAACCGGGAGAACGTCTTAAAATCGCCAAACTAATCGGGAGAACGTCTTAAAATCGCCAAACTAACCGGGAGAACGTCTTAAAATCGCCAAACTAACCGGGAGAACGTCTTAAAATCGCCAAACTAATCGGGAGAACGTCTTAAAATCGCCAAACTAACCGGGAGAACGTCTTAAAATCGCCAAACTAACCGGGAGAACGTCTTAAAATCTCAAAACTAACTGGGAGAACGTCTTAAAATCGCCAAACTAATCGGGAGAACGTCTTAACATCTCAAAACTAATGGGCTAATCATGAGGGAGAAGGGGGTCCTGAAAATAAACCCCTTAAGTGAAGATCTCCCCTTTTAAGTGCAGGGGAGAGGAATTAGTTGGACCACAAACGGATGTTCTCACCGCTTATCTGTGGAGAGAGAGAGAGAGAGAGAGAGAGAGAGAGAGAGGCAGTATGGGGGGGATGGGGGGGGGACAGAGAGGGGGGGGGGGTTATAGGGGGTAGTGGGAGAGGGAGAGAGAGAAGGTGGCAGGCAGTAAGGAGAGAGAGAGAGAGAGAGAGAGAGAGAGAGAGAGAGAGAGATGCACCACAGATAAAGCTTCCTGTATGGTGAAGCTAAAGTGCGAAAAATTACAGAGCTGCGGGCAAGATAATAATAATTCAAGGTAGGAATAATATCGCCTTCGTGGTTACCCCCAGAAGCCGGTTCTTTGGACAGGTAGACATTTGGCCCCCTCCCTGATGTGATGGATGGGTGGTGAGAGACCCTAGGCTGACAGAAATCGGCTAGCCTTCGCCATCCTGGAGATATTTTGCCTTTCTGGTCTTGATAGCGTAATTGTTCTTTGTATCTATCTATTTACTCAGGCCCAATCCCCACTTTACTCAGGCCCAATCCCCACTTTACTCAGGCCCAATCCCCACTTTACTCAGGCCCAATCCCCACTTTACTCAGGCCCAATCCCCACTTTACTCAGGCCCAATCCCCACTTTACTCAGGCCCAATCCCCACTTTACTCAGGCCCAATCCCCACTTTACTCAGGCCTAATCCTCACTTTACTCAGGCCCAATCCCCACTTTACTCAGGCCTAATCACCACTTTACTCAGGCCCAATCCCCACTTTACTCAGGCCCAATCCCCACTTTACTCAGGCCCAATCCCCACTTTACTCAGGCCCAATCCCCACTTTTCCTATTTTTATTTTATTTTATTTTATTTTATTATTATTATTATTATTATTTGTTTTTGGGGGGGGGGGGGTGCGACTCAAGACAGAGAAGACCAGGGCCAACACAAAGCACAACACAAACAAACTCACACACATCTAGGCCATTGTATTTGTTAGTAAGCGGAATTTCGCTGTTATAGTGTGTTCATTATAATTTGGCCAACATCTTGAACACAATAAACTTCTTATAACTCAAGAAGGACTACAGCGATCGAGTTGATATGTCTACCATTTGAGATCAGACCACCGGGTTATAGGTGTGCGAATTTACAGCCTATTTGCTCCAGCCCTTTTCGAGTTATGAGAGGTTAATAATCGGTATGTTTGCCTAATTATTGTGAATTGACTATAGTATCCTAGGTGCCAATCCTCGGAGTACCACATGATGTATTCATTTGTTTCACATATATTTCGTTAAGGGGAGATTTCCACTTGAGGTATTTTTTTCTTTACCCCTTTCTCCCTTATGTTTAGCCCCATTGCTTTTGAAGTTTTAAGACGTTCGCCCCATTAGTTTGGTGATTTTTAAGAATTTCCGCCCCATTCTGTCAATTTGAAAACCTTTCGTGCCATTTATGTGTCGATTTTATCCTGGCGAGCGATAGCGAGCCTGTAATTTAAGAGCAATCGGCCTTCGGCCGGGACATTTTTCTACCGAAAAATTTACAAATTTATCTTGAAAGGGGGTCAAGGGGGTGAAATTTTAAGATTGCTGGAGGAGTGGGAAACAAACTAGAAACGTCCCCTTAAATAGGTTTATTTGTAATGTAATTGGTGGGTTGGTGATAATATGAATAATTGATACTCAAATTTATGTATTATAAAGATTCCAGTTATTCCCCCACCCCCCCACCCCATGTTCTTTCTTATGTCGGCCATGCATACGGTAGACTTCACTATGGTAAGGTTTAAGGGGAGATCTCCACTTGAGGGATTTTTTTCTTGACTCCTTTCTCCCTCATGTTAAACCCGATTGTTTTCCTAATGTTAAGACGTTCGCCCCATTATGTTGAAGATTTTAAGAACTTTCAACCCATTTCTGTCAATGTTAAGACCTTTCGTGCCATTTAGGTGTCGATTTTATCCTGGCGAGCGATAGCGAGCCTGTAATTTAAGAGGAACCGGCTTTCAGCCGGGACATTTTTCTACCGAAAAATGTACACATTTATCTTGAAAGGGCTCAAGGGGGTGTAATCTTAAGCTTGAAGGATATCTACGGACCAAACTAAAAACCTCCCCTTAACCCTTTCACGCATTTATGACGCAGAGGTTGCCAGATTAGCAATAAGAAACAGAGTTCTCTCATTCTTATAATTACCTCTCCAAAATTAGTTTTCTACCCACAGCTCACTCAAAGACAACTGCAGAGGTTGAAGTAACTAAACTAAAGGTTGCTAAATACCCCTGATGGTAACAAAGGCTTTAAAGTATCCCCAATAGGCTCAAAATCGCGTCATATGTCGGTAGGGTTAAGCATATGCTCGCGTAAGAAGATGTCGGCAGCTGTCCCTTCCCTGTCTACTATCGGGTCTCTCTCTGTCTATACCTGGACCAGCCTCCCCCATTAAGTAGTATCCAGCCATTAGCTCTATCTCACGTGATCTCTGGAGGAATAATATAGAACGCCACCAGCAATAACCATCACTATTATCATCACTACCACCACCACAGCAATCATCACTACCACCGCCGTAACCATCATTATTATCATCACTCTACCACTGCAGCACCCGTCACAATCATCATCGCTACCATCACAACCGTCGCAGCACCCGTCACAATCATCACTAA
Source organism: Paralithodes platypus (assembly GCA_032716605.1). Classification (NCBI taxonomy): domain Eukaryota; kingdom Metazoa; phylum Arthropoda; class Malacostraca; order Decapoda; family Lithodidae; genus Paralithodes; species Paralithodes platypus. Next base: position 94,442,206 of record CM064513.1, read on the forward strand.
CGCCGCAGCAACCGTCACAATCATCATCATTATCATCACTACCACCGCAGCACCCGTCACAATCATCATCATCATCATCACTACCGCCGCAGCAACCGTCACAATCAGCATCATTATCATCACTACCACCGCAGCACCCATCACAATCATCATCATCACTAACGCCGCAGCAACGTCACAATCAGCATCATTATCATCACTACCACCGCAGCACCCGTCACAATCATCATCATCACTACCGCCGCAGCAACCGTCACAATCATCATCATCACTACCGCCGCAGCAACCGTCACAATCAGCATCATTATCATCACTACCACCGCAGCACCCGTCACAATCATCATCATCATCACTAACGCCGCAGCAACGTCACAATCAGCATCATTATCATCACTACCACCGCAGCACCCGTTACAATCATCATCATCATCACTACCGCCGCAGCAACCGTCACAATCATTATCATCACTACCGCCGCAGCAACCGTCACAATCATTATCATCATCATCACTACCACCGCAGCACCCATCACAATCATCATCATCGTCATCACTACCACCTTTCTGTCCCCTTCATCATCACCAATAGTACTGTTCTCCATAATTTTCACCACTACCCTCTTCTCCACCACTAACCTCATCTCCAGCCATTCGCGTGTCTCCTCATTTAACCCCTTCAGCACGATACTGTTTGTTTACATTTGATTCTGGCTACAATATGACGATTTTATGCAGCTCACGAAGGACCTACGTTATTCAGAGGGTGTATTGATATCGTCTTTACCCCTTTGAGTCCTAGAGGTAGATTATAAGCTAAAGAAAATCGCCTAAAGGCCGCGTCATACAGAACTCGAACGTCGCGCGACCTACCCCCGAACAGGATGACTTGCCAAAAAAAATTCAAATTTTCAAATGTTCGGGTAAATTCGGGTCAATTCGGCCAATGTTCTCGTTGATTCGGGGGAAGCTCCGGGGATGTTCAGGGGTGCAGCCGAACATCCTGGGGTTCGGCCAGAAGTTAGTGCATGCGTTAACTTCTAGCCGATATTCGTGTGTAAAAACCGTTAAAAATTTGTCGGTTCTCATTCTGGTTATGTTCGGCTTTCATTCGGGTCACGTTATTTCGTTTCGGCCGTTGTTCGTCTGTTATTTTCATTGACGAAGTTAACTCGATCTAGCCAAACATAAGCAGACATTAACCCGATTCGTATGAATATAAGGCGACATTAACCATAATAACAACCGAATGAGAGACGATATACTCGAATAAAAGACGACATTCCCCCCGATAAACAGAGGAATAAGGCAAGATCAAGCGAGTCTATTGAAGATTCTGGGAAGAACACAACTCGTATGACAGGAATGAGAGAAGATAAAGACTGGAATTTACCCCGAACATCAGCTTCTAGTATCGTGTTAAGGTCTTCTGATGGTCGGGCAGATGCGGCCGGTGATCCTCTGGTGTTCCTCATAATATCTTTTGTATCGGATCAAGGTAGGTTCGGGTGTAAACACCGTTAAATATTTGTCGGCTGATTCTTGGCACATTCAAGTTTTGATCGGGTCTTGCTCTGGCATGCATCGGATTATATTCCTCTAATGTTCGGGGGTCTTTAACGTAAATCGGTCGGGAGTGTCGAGTTACATTCGAGTCTTGTTTGGGGCATAGTCTGGGAATATCGGGGCATTATCTGGGGATGTTCTTCTTTGACCAACATCGGGACAATATCGGATGCATTCGCCTCAAAAATGCAAGTCATCATGTTCGGGGGTAGGTCGCGCGACGTTCGAATTCTGTATGACGCGGCCTTAATGGTAAACGGAACCTGACGAAAATTACGGATTATTAACCTCCAATATATCCTCTCCAGCTTTACCTTGTTTCATTCTGTTTCAATTTGTTTTCACCATTCTCCCCCTCCCCCCTCTTTCTCTCCACTTCCTCCCCCCTTTCTCTCCACTTCACACCCCCCCTTTCTCTCCACTTCCACCCGCCCCCTTTTCTCCACTTCACCCCCTTTCTCTCCACTTCCACCCCCTTCTCTCCACTTCACCACCCTCTTTTCTCTCCACTTCACCCCCCCTCTTTTCTCTCTACTTCACCCCACCCCTTCTTTTCTCTCCACTTCACCCCCCTCTTGTATCTCCACGTCACCCCCCCTTTTCTCTCCACTTTCACCCCTCCCCATTTCTCTCCACTTCACCCCCTCTTCAACACTGATAGCCTTCCTCACCATTCTTTTATGTTTAGCCCCATTAGTTTTGAGATTTTACGAAGTCGGTTCGTCCCATTAGTTTGGCTATTTTACGATCTTTCGTGCCAATTCTTCCTGACGAGCGATAGCAAACCGGCCTATGGCCTTTAGTTTCACAGTTGCCCCTTCACTCCTTCGTCAACATCCATACCCTTCCCCACCATATTATTTTGTATTGACCCCACCATTCTCGTCCCCCACTCTCCACCATCACCATCCGTCTCCTCCCCCCCACCAAAAACGGCCTTAAAGTCCACAGTTGCCCACCTGCATCCCACTTAACCCGGGGCCGCGAAATAAGGTGAAGCCCCGCCCCGCCCCGGCCCCATCAGCCGGACTCCCCCGCCCCGCCCCATCAGTCGAACTCCCCCGCCCCGCCCCGGCCCCGGCCCCATCAGCCGGACTCCCCGCCCCGGCCCCATCAGCCGGACTCCCCGCCTTGCCCCTGCCCCATCAGCCGGACTCCCCCACCCCGCCCCTACCCCATCAACCGGACTCCCCCACCCCGCCCCTACCCCATCAACCGGACTCCCCCGGCCCTGCCCCATCAGCCGGACTCCCCCGCCCCGCCCCTACCCCATCAACCTGACTCACCCGCCCCGCCCCTGCCCCATCAGCTCGACTCCCCCGCCCCGCCCCTGCCCCATCAACCTGACTCCCCCGCCCCGCCCCTGCCCCATCAGCCGGACTCCTCTATCGCCTCAACCTACTTATTTCCCCGCCAATAACAAGGTAGAGGTGTGAGGTTGCGGCCTGCTCTGTCATTTGGCCCTGCACGCACGGCCAATATATCAACTGCAAATCACCACGGAGGAGGAGGAGGAGGAGGAGGAAAGGAAAAGGAAAGGGAGCGGTGGGAGGGGGGTGAAGGAGGGAAGGAGAAGTGGAGGAGGAGGAAAGGAAAAGGGAAGGGAGGGGAGGGAAGGGAGCGGTGGGAGGGGGGTGAAGGAGGGAAGGAGAAGTGGAGGAGGAGGAGGAAAGGAAAAGAAAAGGGAAGGGAGGGGAGGGAAGGGAGGGGTGGGAGGGGGGTGAAGGAGGGAAGGAGAAGAGGAGGAGGAGGAGGGAAGAAGAAGCGGAGGAGGAGGGAAGGGAGGGAGTAGAGGGGGTGGGGGAGGACGAAGAAGAAAAAGAGGATTAGGAGGGAAGGGAGCGGTGGGAAGGTGGTGAAGGAGGGGAGAAGAGGAGGAGTGGTGGGAGGACGAAGAAGAAGAAGATGATTAGGAGGGAAGGGAGCGGTGGGGGTAGAGGGGTGCCTTCTGGTTGGGGGTGTGTGGAGGAGGAGGAGGAGAGATGGAAGGGAGCGGTGTGGGTAAGAGGGGTGCCTTCTGGTTGGGGGTGTGTGGAGGAGAGATGGAAGGGAGCGGTGTGGGTAAGAGGGGTGCCTTCTGGTTGGGGGGGGGTGTGGAGGAGGAGAAGGAGAGATGGAAGGGAGCGGTGTGGGTAGAGGGGTGCCTTCTGGTTTGGGGGGGGGGGGTGTGGAGGAGGAGAGAGATGGAAGGGAGCGGTGGGGGTAGAGGGGTGCCTTCTGGTTGAGGTGTGTTTGGAGGAGGAGAGATGGAAGGGAGCGGTGGGGGTAGAGGGGTGCCTTCTGGTTGGGGGTGTGTGGAGGAGGAGAGATGGAAGGGAGCGGTGGGGGTAGAGGGGTGCCTTCTGGTTGGGGTGTGTGGAGGAGGAGAGATGGAAGGGAGCGGTGGGGGTAGAGGGGTGCCTTCTGGTTGGGGGTGTGTGGAGGAGGAGAGATGGAAGGGAGCGGTGGGGGTAGAGGGGTGCCTTCTGGTTGGGGGGGTGTGGAGGTGGAAGGGAGCGGTGGGGGTAGAGGGGTGCCTTCTGGTTGGGGGTGTGTGGAGGAGAGATGGAAGGGAGCGGTGGGGGTAGAGGGGTGCCTTCTGGTTGGGGGTGTGTGGAGGAGGAGAGATGGAAGGGAGCGGTGGGGGTAGAGGGGTGCCTTCTGGTTGGGGGCGTGTGGAGGAGGGAAGAGGAAGAGGAGGAGGAGCGGTGGGGGTTGTGTGTGTGTGTGAGGTCCGGACGCCTGTAAATTGTTCTGCCGGGATAAATCATTCACTTGTTTGCTTATAATACTAGTTTCCCACACGCTCCGACCAGCCAGGGAGCTTTCCACTTGAGGGATTTTTTTCTTGACTCCTTTCTCCCTCATGTTTAGCCCCATTGCTTTTCTAATTTTAAGACGGTCGCCCCATTATTTTGACGATTTTAAGAACTTTCGACCCATTTCTGCCAATTTTAAGACCTTTCGTGCCATTTACCTCAGATCCTTCTTAACCCATTGTACTACCTCAGATCCTTCTTAACCCATTGTACTACCTCAGACCCTCCTTAACCCATTGTACTACCTCAGATCCTTCTTAACCCATTGTACTACCTCAGATCCTTCTTAACCCATTGTACTACCTCAGATCCTTCTTAACCCATTGTACTACCTCAGATCCTTCTTAACCCATTGTACTACCTCAGATCCTTCTTAACCCATTGTACTACCTCAGATCCTTCTTACCCCATTGTACTACCTCAGATCCTCCTTAACCCATTGTACTACCTCAGATCCTTCTTAACCCATTGTACTACCTCAGATCCTCTTAACCCATTGTACTACCTCAGATCCTCTTAACCCATTGTACTACCTCAGATCCTTCTTAACCCATTGTACTACCTCAGATCCTCTTAACCCATTGTACTACCTCAGATCCTTCTTAACCCATTGTACTACCTCAGATCCTCTTAACCCATTGTACTACCTCAGATCCTTCTTAACCCATTGTACTACCTCAGATCCTCCTTAACCCATTGTACTACCTCAGATCCTTCTTAACCCATTGTACTACCTCAGATCCTTCTTAACCCATTGTACTACCTCAGATCCTTCTTAACCCATTGTACTACCTCAGATCCTTCTTAACCCATTGTACTACCTCAGATCCTTAACCCATTGTACTACCTCAGATCCTTCTTAACCCATTGTACTACCTCAGATCCTTCTTAACCCATTGTACTACCTCAGATCCTTCTTAACCCATTGTACTACCTCAGATCCTTCTTAACCCATTGTACTACCTCAGATCCTTCTTAAACTGCACACAATCGTTTAAATATAGCAAGAATATTATTAAAAGACATCGTCGGTATAGAAGGGGTTAAGGGGAGGTTTTAGTTTGTTCCCTGGACCTCCATCAAGCTTAAAATTACACCCCCGTTAGGCTAGCCACACGGAACAGCTCTAGCTCTTCTTACCCCGTTGCAAGGCTACCAAAAGAGATAATATATTGAAAGACAGGCTTCTGGCATCTCCTCCAAAATATAGCGAAGGGGCACAGGCTGGTAATAAATTGACTTGAACTCTAACCTCTGTAACTCAAAAAGGGCTAGAGCAAATGGGCGGTAAATTGCCACACTTAATCCCCGGCTGACTCTTCCCAAATGGTGGAAATATTAGGTTAGTTACTCTAGTCGTTTATGAGCTATGGAGGTTTGTAGTAAGGATTTTTGGCCTAACGATAAGCGAAGGAACTACACGGATGTATGTTGTTTTTTTTATAATGCCCCGAACTCGTGATATCAACGGACTGAGGGTTGCCGACTCATTCTTTGTTCTCGCCGACTGCAAGAGGTGGTGGTGAGGTGGTGATGGTGGTGGTTGTGGTGGTGGTAGTGATGGAGGAAGAATTTTTAGGTGGTGGTGTAGGATTTTGTTGGTGGTGGAAATGGTGAAGGAGTTTCAGGTGGTAGTGGTGGAAATGATGGAGGAGTTTTTAGGTGGCGGTGTAGAATTTTATTGGTGACAGTTACAAAAATAACAAAACAAGATAAATGGATACAAAAAGAAGACAAATAGATACAAACATGGACAAAAAGAAGACAAATAGATACAAACATGGACAAAAAGAAGACAAATAGATACAAAAAGAAGACAAATAGATACAAATATGGACAAAAAGAAGACCAATAGATACAAACATGGAGACATAGAAGACAAAAGCGACATACATAGGGATAATAGCCGCGAAGACCTTGCCACGGTGACCTAATCCATCTCCACCCCTCACCAGGATACATATATATATATACTGTACAGTCGCGCTAATAAGTGATGTCTCCGCACCAAGTATGTTTTGATCAATAGTTGGTATCAGCAATATCTAAGCTTTATTTCTTCATATCGAGTGAAATATACAAACATGTTCCTACACTTACCCACCCTATTGAACATCTGACAGACATTAATACAGCAAAGAGAAAGCCAAACGTAATGACAGCTGGGTCATGACTTATTAGCGCGACCGTACATACATGGAGGCACCCTCATCTACCCCATATAGTCGTATAGGGGCGTTGTCACCAGATCTATCGCTAATATGCTATTACATCCTACGCACCCCCCTACTTTATTTCACAAATAATGTGAATATATATATATATATATATATATATAGATATATATATATATATATACTGTATATATATATTGAGTATATATCACAAATACACGTGAGCCACTAAATGTTTCTAATCTCTCAGTGGGGTTCGAACCGCCGACCGTCAGGACGATAGCCGACGCCGTGGTGTAGTTGATTAAAGCGTCGGCTATCGTCCTGACGGTCGGCGGTTCGAACCCCACTGAGAGATTAGAAATATATATATATACAGTAGGCTATATATATATATATATATATATATGTGTGTATATATAATTTAATACTGATCACTCCCTAGCAGTCTTGATTTAACCCCAAGTCCTCCTGGGGTACAGTACTGCCTATTTCTTGTGACAGGAAGGAAGTATGTCTGCTTAACGGGAGATTTCGATTAATGTGATTATTTAATTCTTATATTTGAATTTACGTTTTGTGTTTTCCTAGCCCGCTCCACTCTCGCTCCTTAGGATAACATCGACACCTAAATGGCACGAAAGGTGCCAAACTTTTTTTTTTTTTTTTTTTTTTTAATAATAATAATACAAATACTACTACTACTAATGTATCTGGTGATGGGCTGGTTTATCAGAGTGAGAGCTGAGCGATCTCTGCCCATACCCATAGCTTACTCGGACTGTTCCTTTTACTTATATATTTTCTAGATCTCAAGTGACGGCGTCTCTTCCGTGGATTGACCTCCCAATCTACCAAGATTGGAAGCTAAAGCGTCACATTATTCCTTTGCCCCTCAACTTTCTCTTCATAATTGCTGAGGGGCAGAGGGCCCTGGGTGGGGCTTTGGTTTCCCGGGCGTTTACGTACCCTCTCAGCTCCCCGCCATGGAGTGGCTTCGGTCACCCAGGCTTTATTGTGGTCGGCAGGGAGGGTTCTGTGGGGGCGCTCGGTTATGGCCTTGGCCTTGCTCGGGGCCTTGGGGCTGTTCGGCCAGGCAGCTTGGGGAACAACAACAACAACAACAACTACTACTAATGTCTTGGAATCTCGAGAAAACAAAAATGAAAATATACTACTACTACTACTACTACTACTACTACTACTACTACTACTACTAATAATAATAATAATAATACAAAAAAGAACATACCTGGAGAAAGGTAAGGGAGCCGCTTGTAATACACCGTTGATCACCGGACGATACGTTTACGGGCCCCGCGATCCGTAACCGGCGGCCGATATATATGCGACATCAATATTCACCGATATTTATATTATGGTCGGTCCGCTCTGCCCAAATGACCGGGTGCGGGGCTTAAGGGGAGATTTCCACTTGAGGGATTTTTTTTCTTGACTCCTTTCTCCCTTATGATTAGCCCCATTGTTTTTCTAATTCTAAGACGTTCGCCCCATTATTTTGACGATTTTAAGAACTTTCAACCCATTTCTGTCAATTTTAAGACCTTTCGTGCCATTTAGGTGTCGATTTTATCCTGGCGAGCGATAGCGAGCCTGTAATTTAAGAGGAACCGGCTTTCAGCCGGGAAAATTTTCTACCGAAAAATGTACACATTTATCTTGAAAGGGGCTCAAGGGGGTGTAATCTTAAGCTTGAAGGATATCTACGGACCAAACTAAAAACCTCCCCTTAATGCACGCCTGGCCCTCTATTGGGAGCTGGGGAGAGGGGCGGACTAGGTTCTTTACAGTGGAGGCCATTTTGTACATTTGTGCATTTTTCGGTAGCAGATAATATGTTACAGTCCGAGTCTAAAATTGTCACAGCGAAAAACAACATTATTAATATTATAGTTCAGTGTAGGTATAGGTTCTGGCCCCCTTTCTCCTTCATGTTTAGCCCCATTAGTTTTGAGATTTTAAGATGTTTGCCCCATTTTTTTGTCAATGTTATGACCTTTCGTGCTATTTAGGTGTCGATTTGTTCCCCCCTAGAGAGCGATAGCGAGCCTGTAATTTTAGAGTAAATGTAGGTATCCCACTACAACATTAGGTATGCAACATGGCGCCGATAATAAATTCAAGGCCGGTAGACTGTTAATGTAGGTACCCCGCCGCAACACCAGGTATACAACATGGCGCCGATAACAAACACAGAAGGCCGGTAGACTGTCAATGTAGGTACCCTGTCACATCATAAGGTATACAACATGGCGCCGATACCAAACACAGAAGGCCGGGTAGACTGTTAATGTAGGTACCCCATCACAACATTGGTATACAAAATGGCGCCGATATCAACATAAGAAGGCCGGTAGACTGTTAATGTAGGTACCCCATCACAACATAAGGCATACAACATGGCGCTGATAACAACATAAGAAGGCCGGTAGACTGTTAATGTAGGTACCCCATCACAACATAAGTATACAACATGGCGCCGATAACAAACTAAGAAGGCCGGTAGACTGTTAATGTAGGTACCCCATCACAACATAAGGTATACAACATGGCGCCGATAACAACATAAGAAGGCCGGTAGACTGTTAATGTAGGTACCCCATCACAACATAAGGTATACAACATGGCGCCGATAACAAACTAAGAAGGCCGGTAGACTGGTAAGGGGACAGTGGCTGTTTGTTTGGTCTATTAATTCATTTATTAATTTTTCCTCCCTAGACCTCCATCAAGCTTAGAAATAAAAAAAAAAAAAAAAAACAGACCCCCCCCCCCCCTTCAAGATAGATTTGTACATTTTTCGGTAGAAAAATGTTCGGGCCAAAGGCCGATTCCTCCTAAAATTACATGCTCGCTATCGCTCGCCAGGAAAAGATCGACACCTAAATGGCACGAAGGGTCCTAATATTGACAAGGAAATGGGGTGAAAGGTCGTAAAAGCCCCAAACTAATGGAACCAACGTCTACAAATCTCAAGACCAGTGGGGCTAAACATTAGGGAGAAGGGGTGGGGGGGGGGGGTCCAGAAAAACGGTCCGTCTCCCCCTTAATGTAGATAACCCCCCTCCCCCCCCCCCCCTTCCCATTCGCGGCTACCCGGTAATTTGGTACGGATGGTCGGGCGGGCTAGAGGGGGTGTGTTTAGTGCAACCCTCTTCGCTAACATCCCCCCCTACATTCCAACTGCACTCTCTACACAAAAATGAGCCCTTAAGGGGAGGTATTTAGTTTGTTTCCTAGACTTCCATCAAGCTTAAAATTACACCCCCTAGACCTCATTTCAAGATAAATTTGTACATTTTTCGGTAGAAAAATGTCCCGGCCGAAGGCCGGTTCCTCTTATATTACAGGCTCGCTATCGCTCGCCAGGAAAATATCGACATCTAAATGGCACGAAAGTTCTTAAAATTGACAGAAATGGGGCGAAAGTTCTTAAAATCCTCAAAATAATGGGGCGAACGTCTTAAAATTAGAAAAGCAATGGGGCTAAACATGAGGGAGAAAGGAGTCCAGAAAAAAAAATCCCTCAAAGTGGAAATCCCCCTCCTTAACCACTTGTGTATCGGCGACGTCTTTTTAGTTCTATATTCTGTCTATAGCATTGCCACGGACTAGAGAAGAACTGCATATAAGGGGAGATTTCCACCTGGAGGATTTTTTTCTGGACCCCTTTCTCCCTCATGTCCAGCCCCCGTTGCTTTTGAGATTTTAAAACGTTCGCCCCCCTTAGTTTGGCGATTTTAAGAACCCTCGCCCCATTTAAGTCAATTTTAAGACCATTCGTGCCATTTAGGTGTCGATTTTTTCCTGGCGAGCGATAGCGAGCTAGTAATTTAAGGGGAACCGGCCTACGGCCGGGACATTTTTCTACCGAAAAATTTACAAATTTATCTTGAAAGGGGGTCTAGGGGGATTAATTTTAAGCTTGATGGAAGTCTAGGCTCTAGAGAATCAACTAAAAACCTCCCCTTAAGTATACTGATAGGGTTAACTCTCTCTCTCTCTCTCTCTCTCTCTATCTCTATCTATCTATCTCACTATCTATCTACTGTATATATGTGTGGTGTACTGTGTGTGTATCAATAACATATCTAAATATACAATCTAAACCTAATCTATCTTTCGTGTGTAGTGGGTTGCATTAAATCACCTGGCGGGCAACTCACCCCCCCCCTCCCTACCCTCCCTCCACCGCCTTCCCTGTAAATATCGCCCAATCATCTGCAGACACACAAAAAGCGCCCAGATTGCAGCCCAGGACGCCCTCGATTGGCTCCTATCATACCAATCTCGCCCAGTTTTTGCGCCCCGTATTACTCTTTAGCCGTTTCCACCCGATTATAACTGCCTTTTTACTATGTTATCTAGCCTGGGTATGCTGCTAAGCGATTATGTTAAGTTGAAAGGGTGATTATTTTTATTTATGCATTTATTTTGTATATTATTATTATTATTATTATTATTATTATTATTATTATTTGTTTGTTTGTATTATTATTATTATTATTATTATTATTATTATTATTTGTTTGTTTGTTTGTTTGTATTATTATTATTATTATATTATTATTATTATTATTATTATTATTATTATAATTATTTGTTTGTTTTTTATTATTGTTATTATTATTATTTTTCGAATTGGTGTATACTATATATATACTGTATATATACGGTATATATATATATATATATATATATATATATATATATATATATATATATATATATATATATACTGTATATATATATATATATATATATATATATACTGTATATGTATTATATTTCAATTTCCTGCCAAATCACCATCAAGCTTAAGATAACAACCCAAGATCCCCTTTGAGATAAATGTGTACAATATTCGGAAGCAAAATGTCCCGGCCTAAGGCCGGTTCCTCCTAAATTACAGGCTTGCTATCGTTCGCCAGGATAAAATTGACACCTTAGCAACTGATTTATCGATAATTATAATACAAATTATAATTTGATATATTTCTGCATGATATTATTGCTAGGTTTTCACTGATCACCACCACCACCACCACAACAACAACAACAACAACACCACCATCACCATCACCAAGACCACTGATCACCACCACCACCACCACAACACCACTGATCACCACCACCACTACCATCACCACAAATCACCACACCACTCACCACCACAGATCACCACCACCATCATCACCATAGTCCACAGATCACCACCACAACACCACTGAACACCACCACCACAACACCACAATCACCACCACCACTGACCACCACCACCACCACTATCATCAACACCACCACCACCACCACAAAAGCAACACCACCGATCACCACCACAACACCGTTAATCACCACCGCCACAACACCACTAATCACCACCACCACCACAACACCACCACTGACCACCACCACCACCACTATCATCAACACCACAACAACACCACCGATCACCACCACAACACCGTTAATCACTACCGCCACAACACCACTAATCACCACCACCACCACCACAGCAGTCACCACCCACATAAAACAACAGTCACACTTTTACAGATCGTTGGTGAGCCCCTGTGGCCAGCTGGTGATTGCTCTACTGGCATTACCTCACTCATGGTCACCACCACCATAACCCACACATTATCACCACCACCACCACCATAACCCACACATTATCACCACCACCACCACCACCATAACCCACACATTATCACCACCACCACCACCACCATAACCCACACATTATCACCACCACCACCACCACCACCATAACCCACACATTATCACCACCACCACCACCATAACCCACACATTATCACCACCACCACCACCATAACCCACACATTATCACCACCACCACCACCACCATAACCCACACATTATCACCACCACCACCACCACCATAACCCACACATTATCACCACCCCACCACCACCATAACCCACACATTATCACCACCACCACCACCATAACCCACACATTATCACCACCACCACCACCATAACCCACACATTATCACCACCACCACCACCATAACCCACACATTATCACCACCACCACCACCATAACCCACACATTATCACCACCACCACCACCACCATAACCCACACATTATCACCACCACCACCACCACCATAACCCACACATTATCACCACCACCACCACCATAACCCACACATTATCACCACCACCACCACCATAACCCACACATTATCACCACCACCACCACCATAACCCACACATTATCACCACCACCACCACCATAACCCACACATTATCACCACCACCACCACCACCATAACCCACACATTATCACCACCACCACCACCACCATAACCCACACATTATCACCACCACCACCACCATAACCCACACATTATCACCACCACCACCACCACCATAACCCACACATTATCACCACCACCACCACCATAACCCACACATTATCACCACCACCACCACCATAACCCACACATTATCACCACCACTACCACCATCACCCCACCACCACCACCAGTTCACTACCTACATTATCACCACCACTACCACCACCACCACCAGTTCACTACCTACATTATCACCACCACCACCACCATAACCCACACATTATCACCACCACCACCACCATAACCCACACATTATCACCACCACCACCACCATAACCCACACATTATCACCACCACCATAACCCACACATTATCACCACCACCACCACCATAACCCACACATTATCACCACCACCACCACCATAACCCACACATTATCACCACCACCACCACCATAACCCACACATTATCACCACCACCACCACCATAACCCACACATTATCACCACCACCACCACCATAACCCACACATTATCACCACCACCACCACCACCATAACCCACACATTATCACCACCACCACCACCATAACCCACACATTATCACCACCACCACCACCACCAGTTAACTACCTACATTATCACCACCACCACCACCACCAGTTAACTACCTACATTATCACCACCACTACCACCATCACCACCACTACCACCACCACCACCACCACCACCATAACCCACACATTATCACCACCACCACCACCACCATAACCCACACATTATCACCACCACCACCACCATAACCCACACATTATCACCACCACCACCACCACCATAACCCACACATTATCACCACCACCACCACCATAACCCACACATTATCACCACCACCACCACCATAACCCACACATTATCACCACCACCACCACCATAACCCACACATTATCACCACCACCACCACCATAACCCACACATTATCACCACCACCACCACCATAACCCACACATTATCACCACCACCACCACCACCATAACCCACACATTATCACCACCACCACCACCACCATAACCCACACATTATCACCACCACCACCACCATAACCCACACATTATCACCACCACCACCACCATAACCCACACATTATCACCACCACCACCACCATAACCCACACATTATCACCACCACCACCACCACCATAACCCACACATTATCACCACCACCACCACCATAACCCACACATTATCACCACCACCACCACCATAACCCACACATTATCACCACCACCACCACCATAACCCACACATTATCACCACCACCACCACCATAACCCACACATTATCACCACCACCACCACCACCATAACCCACACATTATCACCACCACCACCACCATAACCCACACATTATCACCACCACCACCACCATAACCCACACATTATCACCACCACCACCACCACCACACATTATCACCACCACCACCACCATAACCCACACATTATCACCACCACCATCATAACCCACACATTATCACCACCACCACCACCATAACCCACACATTATCACCACCACCACCACCATAACCCACACATTATCACCACCACCACCACCACCCACTTATCACCACCACCACCACACCATAACCCACACATTATCACCACCACCACCACCATAACCCACACATTATCACCACCACCACCACCATAACCCACACATTATCACCACCACCACCACCATAACCCACACATTATCACCACCACCACCACCATAACCCACACATTATCACCACCAGCACCACCATAAGCCACACATTATCACCACCACCACCACCATAACCCACACATTATCACCACCACCACCACCATAACCCACACATTATCACCACCACCACCACCATAACCCACACATTATCACCACCACCACCACCATAACCCACACATTATCACCACCCCCATGACCCACACATTAACCCCACCACCACCACCATAACCCACACATTATCACCACCACCACCACCACCATAACCCACACATTATCACCACCACCACCACCATAACCCACACATTATCACCACCACCACCACCACCATAACCCACACATTATCACCACCACCACCACCATAACCCACACATTATCACCACCACCACCACCATAACCCACACATTATCACCACCACCACCACCATAACCCACACATTATCACCACCACCACCACCATAACCCACACATTATCACCACCACCACCACCATAACCCACACATTATCACCACCACCACCACCATAACCCACACATTATCACCACCACCACCACCATAACCCACACATTATCACCACCACCACCACCATAACCCACACATTATCACCACCACCACCACCACCATAACCCACACATTATCACCACCACCACCACCATAACCCACACATTATCACCACCACCACCATATATATATGTGTCGATGTTTTTCCTAGTACGCGACAGCGAGCCTGAAATTTAGGAGGAACCGGAAAATATACAAATATATCTCAAGGAGTGTCTTGGGAGTATTTGTTTAAGCTTGATGGGGGTCTAGGGAGCAACCTAAAAACCTCCTTTTAATTGGAATCACTGTTTACTTACAAGTACATTGCATTATTTACATTATTCTATCAAGTCATATTATTTTGAGTAATGGGTTAGATAAATGCATTATTTCATACGATATTATAATTTACTTGGGTTTACGATAGTTGAGAGTTAACTGTCTTGATAGTGTAATGCTTAGTGTGCGGAATATTGGCGTGAGTATCCTAGGTTCGAGTCCTTGGAGTACCACATGTATTCATTACTATCATTGATTTCATCAATTAGGTTAATTTGTAAATCAATTGCTAGGTTGGTGAAAAGGTATACTATATATACAGTATATATATATGTATATATATGTATATATATGTAAGAACATAAGAAAAATGGAAATCTGCAGAAGGCTTATTGGCCCATACGAGGCAGACCCCTTCTTCCCTACATCCCTATTTCTTGTACACCTTTATGCATTACACTACATCTCTTACTATAACCTATACCGCCTGAACTACGAATATGCCCTACACCACATCTATATTACAGCTACCTAAGAACGGAACATCTATCTTTTCGCTACCTAAGAACATATCTCACTACAACCTATATCCCCTACACTACATCTATCTTATAGCTACCCTTAAGGGGAGGTTTCCACTTGAGGGATTTTTTTCTTGACCCCTTTCTCCCTCATGTTTAGCCCCATTGCTTTTGATATTATAAAACGTTTGCCCCATTAGTTTACCTATTTTAAAAACGTTCACCCCATATTAAGACCTTTCGTGCACTTCAGGTGTCTATTTTATCCTGGCGAGCGATAGCGAGCCTGTAATTTAAGAGGAACCGGCCTTCGGCCGGGACATTTTTCTACCGAAAAATGTACAAATTTATCTTGGAAGGGGGTCAAGGGGGTGTAATTTCAAGATTGATGGAAGTCTAGGAAACGCACTAAAAACCTCCCCTTAATCATGCCGTACGTGTCCCTTCACAAGAACCCGCCGTCAAGCCTTAAACTCGTGAATATCAGCTCCCAATACCTCAACTCATCATCTTCATCGTCGGCATACGCATCTATAATATTCTCGCGTCATTGAGTCGTCGTGTGTTTTAAAGGTTTGCCCGGAGCTTAAGGGGACACAGACCGTTTTCTCTGGACCCCCTTTCTCCCTCGGGTTAAGCCCCATTTGTTTTGAGATTATAAGACGTTCGACCCATTATTTTTGCGATTTTAACACCTTTCGCCCCATTTCGTTGTCAATTTTAAGACCTTTCGTGCCAATTAGGTGTCGATTATTTCCTGGCGAGCGATAGCGAGCCTGAAATTTTAAGAGGAATCGGCCTTCGGCCGGGAAATTTTTCTACCGAAAAATTTACACATTTATCTTGAAGGGAGGGGGGGGGGGGGTCTAGGGGGTGTTTTTATAAGGTTGATGGAGTTCTAGTGAAGAAACTGAAGTGTGAGTTTTGTTTTGTTTAAGCTTGATGGAGTTCTAGGGAGGAAACTACCAAAATAATACGAAATAAGTAAATAAATACGCCCCCCCCCCCCCCCCCCATAAACTCTTGACTATCAGCCCCCAATACCTCATGTCATCATCATCATCATCACCGTAATATTCTCGCGTCATCCATTCGTGTGTCGTGAAGGTTCTCCTGGAGCTTAAATATCACTCTCTCATTCACCACCGAGACGTGATGATCTGCCATTTAAGCTGCCATTAGGTTAAGGGCAGATCTCCACTTGAGGGATTATTTTCTTGACCCCTTTCTCCCTCATGTTTGGCCCCATTGCTTTTGATATTATAAAACGCTTGCCCCATTAGTTTAGCGATTTTATGAACTTTCACCCCATATTAAGACCTTTCGTGCAATTCAGGTGTCGATTTTATCCTGGCGAGCGATAGCGAGCCTGTAATTTAAGAGGAACCGGCCTTCGGCCGGGACATTTTTCTACCGAAAAATGTACAAATTTATCTTGAAAGGGACTCAAGGGGGTGTAATTTTAAGCTTGATGGAGGTCTAGGGAACAAACTAAATACCTCCCCTTAAAAGATGATGTGTAAATGCTGAATGTAAAGAGGGTCACCTAAGGAGGCGACAGCAAAGATGTGCACACTGATAGCAAAGCTTACATAACTATTTACACACATGTATGTGATTAAGCGCACACACTCCAGCACGAACTCGCATAGTTAAGGGGGGGGGGGGGGGTTGACCTGTTTTTGTACCTGTCAATGTATAATGTCCACATAATCTGTAGAATATTCCTATTAAGGGCAGATGGGTCGTTTTTCTGGTCCCCTTTCTTCCTCATGTTTAGCCCCATTAGTTTTCAGATTTTATGACGTTCGGCCCATTAGTTTGGCGATTTTAAGACATTTACACCCCATGTCTTTGTCAATATTAAGACTTTTCGCGTATTTACTGTCGGTGTCAATTTTTTCCTGGCGAACGATAGCGATCCTGTATTTTAAGAGGAACCGGCCTTCGGCCGGGACATTTTTATATCGAAAAATGTACAAATTTATCTTGAAGGAGGGTCTGGTGGGGGAGGGGGGGGGGGGCGGCATTTTAAGCTTGATGGAGGTCTAGGGAGGAAACTAAAAAATACAAATACAACATAAATTGTAAAATTATGTATACATGAGGAAATATTTTCGCCCATTCCCCCTCAAGGGGAGGTATTTAGTTTGTTCCCTAGACCTCCATCAAGCTTAAAATTACACCCCCTTCAGTCCCTTTCAAGATAAATTTGTACATTTTTCGGTAGAAAAATTTCCCGGCCAAAGGCCGGTTCCTCTTAAATTATAGGCTCGCTATCGCTCGCCAAGATAAAATCGACACCTGAATGGCACGAAAGGTCTTAATATGGGGTGAAAGTTCTTAACATTGCTAAACTAATGGGGCAAACGTTTTATAATATCAAAAGCAATGGGGCTAAACATGAGGGCGAAAGGGGTCAAGAAAAAAATCCCTCAAGTGGAGATCTCCCCTTAAACTGCCTAAAATAGTTTTAATTTGAAGGGGCAGTGCTTGGGTTTTGGTCTATATATATATAGTATACAGTATATATATATATATATATATATATATATATATATTAATTTATTTTTGAGTTTCCTCGCTAGACCTCCATCAAGCTTAGAAAAACACCCCCTAGACCCCCTTTCAAGATAAATTTATACATTTTTCGATAGACAAATTTCCGACTATTAGACTATTTTATTCAGCTTGGGAAGGACATCTAACAATGATAAGGCTTCAAACTATCTCAAACCAACCTTTTTAACTACCACAGATCTTTCTGAAGCTGCATTATCTCGTCTAAATATAGCTAGAATACAATATAACACACGTCGCTGGTACTCAAAGGGTTACACTGCGGTTCTACTACGCCTAAAGTGGTATATTGGTCCACATTTTGACAACACTAATAACATGCCTGGTCTTAACCTGTTCATTACCGGTGAAATCTTCTGTATAATATTCTGGCAACTATTAGACGATTTTATTCAGCTTAGCAAGGACGTTTACCCATTAGAACGCGACAGGCTCTCTCGATTAATCATTTTAGCTATCACATATCTTTTCTAAGCTTCATCAAATCGTCTAAATATAGCTGGAATAAAATTGAAAAGACGTCGCCGGTACAGAAGGGGTTAAAGGACCTGTAGCCAGTTTTTCTAAGTTGGCGAGAAATTGACTCCTCCCCATCTTAAAGGTGGATTTTATTTTGCTCCCTAGACCTCTATCAAGCTTAAAAAAACACTCCCAAGACCACCTTCGAGATAAATGTGTATATTATTCGGGAGAGAGAGAGAGTACAAAGGAGTACAAAGGAAACCGAGCAACAACAGTTCTAGCGACCCCTCTAGGCTACTTGTCCTCCAAAACACTGAGGATCAAGTGTCCAAACAGTGGTTTCGAGAGAGAGAGAGAGAGAGAGAGAGAGAGAGAGAGAGAGAGAGAGAGAGAGAGAGAGAGAGAGAGAGAGAGAGAGTTACGAGAGATATGGGCGGTGGTACGTGAGAGAGAGAGAGAGGAAGTTACGGGAGATATGGGCGGTGGTACGTGAGAGAGAGAGAAAGAGAGAGGGAGGAAGTTACGGGAGATATGGACGGTGGTACGTGAGAGAGAGAGAGAGAGAGAGAGAGAGAGAGAGAGAGAGAGAGAGGAAGTTACGGGAGATATGGGCGGTGGTACGTGAGAGAGAGAGGGAGGAAGTTACGGGAGATATGGGCGGTGGTGGAAGAGGAAAGTGATTCGAAATGGTTTAGGAAAATGGGCAATAATAAGGTAGCGCAGATGAGCGATGGGGCAAAAAAAAACAAAAAAAAAAACAAAAAGAAAAAAAAAATACTAACCGACGGTGGTGGCGCAGTGGTGGCGGAAGAGGAAGATTAATACAATAGGGAAAAAGCTAAGATCCTCCCTACATTTAAGATGGATGTAGGGAAATTAAGGGGAGAGGGGCCTGTTTTCTGGTCCCACTTCTTCCTCATGTTTAGCCCCATTAGATGTCAGATTTTAAGATGTTTGCCCCATTAGTTTGTCGATTTTAGGACCTTTCGTCCCATTTCTTTCGTGCTATTTAGGTGTCGATTTTTTTCCTGGCGAACGCCAGTGAGCCTGTAATTTTGGAAGAACCGGCCTTTGGCCGGGATATTTTTGTATCGAAAAATGTACAAATTAATCTAGAAAGGGGATCTAATGGATGTTTTTTTTAAAGTTTGATGGAGGTCTAGGGAGGAAACTAGACAAATAATAAATACATGAAAACAAAACAAAAATAGACAAAAAAGTGAACCAAATCCCCTTAAGGGTATTATTATGGGAGGAAGTCATGGTGAAGGAGGCGAATTAGCTTATTAGAGGCTTGTGAAGAAAACATGCACCCACAAAACCCCTGTAGGAATGTATCATAGTAGTGTAATCAGGACGAATAGACCGTTCAGTTCCGGTGAAGCCCTTTGCATTGTGCTGGCAACTGTTAGGCCCATTTTATTCAGCTTAGGAAGGACGCCTGCCAATTAACATGCTACAGACATCCTCAATTGATCCATTTAGCTGTCACAGATCCTTCGTAAGCTATATACAATTTATATAACTCAAAGCAATTTAACCCTTTCAACTCCATGACGCCTTTGACTCTGGTTAGAATTGTATGCTTTTTTGCAATTTAAGGGGAGGTCTCCACTTGAGGGATTTTTTTCTTGACCCCTTTCTCCCTCATGGTTAGCCCCATTGTTTTTGAGATTTTAAGACGTTTGCCCCCATTAGTTTGGTGATTTTAAGAATTTCCGCCCCATTCTGTCAATTTTAAGACCTTTCGTGCAATTTAGGTGTCGAATTTATCCTGGCAAGCGATAGCGAGCCTTTAATTTAGGAGTAACCGGCCTTCGGCCGGGACATTTTTCTACCGAAAAATGTACAAATTTATCTTGAAAGTGGGTCAAAGGGGTGACATTTTAAGATTGCTGGAGGAGTAGGAAACAAACTAGAAACCTCCCCTTAAGAAGAACCTATATTTCTAAGAGGGTTTATTGAGATCGTATTAACCCATTTGAGTCATATTGGTTGAATATATCTTCACCGGTACTGAAAGGGTTAAACAACATAATTGGACCGGATGTATATGGGCAAGGGGGACCAATTTGGACGCAAGCGATTGGTTAGATATGCTCAATATACCACAACAAATATTACGCATAAAAAGGAGCATATTTTACAAGGAACAATAATTATGACGTCCGTACCCGGTAAATTAGGGGGGGGAGAGTTTATTTTTGGGTCGATTTTGTCTTGATAGCGTAATGCGTAAGTGCGCGGAATTTCGATGTGAGTATATCCTAGGTTCGAGTCCTTGGAGTGCCACATGTATTTGTTGATTTCATTAATTGAGTTTAGAGGTGAAGTTGGTTGGTGGACAAAACATAATAATACATATATATATTGTTTAGTTTCCTCCCTAGACCTCCATCAAACTTTAAATAAAAAAAACATCCATTAGATCCCCCTACGAGATTATTTTGTACATTTTTCGGTAGAAAAATGTCACGGCCGAAGGCCGGTTCCTTCACAATTACAGGGTCGCTATCGCTCGCCAGGAAAAATATCGACACCTAAAGGGCACCAATAGGTCTTAACATTGACAGCGAAATGTGGCGAAAGGTGTTAAAATTGCCAAACTAATGGGCCGAACGTCTTAAAATATGAAAATGAATCCGCTTAACATGAGGAAAAAGGTGGGACCAAAAAAAGGCCCATCTCCCCTTAAGGGAGGATCATGGATGGTTGACTTTTTCTGGCCCCCTTCTCCCTCGTGCTTAGCCCCATTAGTTTTCAGATTTTCAGACGTTCGACCCATTAGGTCTTGGGAAGATATTAAAAAAAAAAGACAAATATGAAAACAATATATACACACACACACACACACACACACACACACACACACACACACATATACACATATACACACACACACACACACACACACATATACACATACACACACACACACACACACACACACATACATATATATATATATATATATATATATATATATATATATATATATATACTGTACATTAGTATCTTATCACATATAATCAGCAGAGTTACGTTAGGTTCGGAATGACATATGTGCCTTCCTCCATTGTAGTTCTATCTGTCTATATATATATCTTTTCATTTACCCATCTATATCTATCTATCTATCTATATCTATCTGTCTGTCTGTTTCTCTGTCTATGTATGTATGTATGTATTTATCTATATATATTTATATCTATCTATCTATCTATCTATCTATCTATCTATGTTGAGTCTGAGTCTATCTGTATATATGTAAAATGTTACCATGTAACCTTTTATGAAATAAAGAATTAACTATCTATCTATCTATCTATCTATCTATCTATCTATCTATATATATATATATATATATATATATATATATATATATATATATATATATATATATATATATATATATATCTCCACCTCTCACTCTTCCTCAATCTATTCAGTATCCCATTTACACTCTTCCACCCATCCTTCCTTCCTCACCCAGACACCCAGTTAAAGGTCCTCACTGTCACCCTTCCACCTGCCTGCCACCCAGCACCCATCACCCCCTAACTAGCACTTCCCGTGGCATTGTGTACATACAGCCCCCCCCCCCCCTCGTCTGCAACTCGGGAAAGGCTCGATCGTCACTAGAGATTTACTGACTGGTTGGATTACCAGGGGAAATAGGGCATTTTAGCTCGAACGTCCCTTGATTTTGGTCCTGTCACTCTTACAACTATGGGGGAGGCACTCGCTACAGGCAGTTCTGCCCATTGTCTCCCTCACTCACATAGAAACAAAAATAATACTCGAGTTTACTTATTTTCTTTGCATCACACTAAATTTGCTTATTTTTTTTTGCTGCCTTGTGAAATTGGGCATTACACTAAATTTGCATATTTTCTGTGCTGCCATGTGAAATTGGGCATCACACTTAATTTGCTTATTGTTGTGCTGCCATGTGCAATTGGGCATCACACTAAATTTGCATATTTTCTGTGCTGCCATGTGAAATTGGGCATCATAGTAAATTTGTTTTCTTTTGTGCTACCATGTGAAATAGGGCACCATACTGGATTTAGTGTTCTGCTATGACTTAAATTGCTTCTGCTATGACTTAAATTGCTTCTGCTATTACTTAAATTGTTCTGCTATGACTTAAATTGTTCTGCTATGACTTAAATTGCTTCTGCTGACTTAAATTGCTTCTGCTATGACTTAAATTGCTTCTGCTATGACTTAAATTGCTTCTGCTATGACTTAAATTGTTCTGCTATGACTTAAATTGTTCTGCTATGACTTAAATTGTTCTGCTATGACTTAAATTGTTCTGCTATGACTTAAATTGTTCTGCTATAACTTAAATTGTTTCAAACTCCATGTGTCCAGGCATTTTGGCTCGAACGTCCCTTGATTTTGGCCCTGTCACTCTTTCAACTATGGGGGAGGCACTCGCTACAGGCAGTTCTACCTTTTGTCTCCCTCACTCACGTGGAACCAAAAATCATACTGGGGAAAAGAATGTCAATGGAGAGCAGGGGGAGGGGGGGGGGAGAGGGGAGGGGAAAGAGGTAGAGTTGAAGAGGAAGGGAAGGGGAATGGAGAGAAGGAGAGGGGGAGGGGAAGAGGAGGTAGAGAGAGGATAAACGAAGGGGAAAAGGGTAGTGTTACATGTGAAGGGAAAGCAAATGTGGATGGAGAGAAGGGGGAGGGGGTAGGGGAGGTAGGGAGGGAATGGGGGAAGGGTTGTACGCAAGATTCAAGAGCACATAACACAGAAGATAAATTAAAAGAAGAAAGGTATGCTTGAAGGAGGGGGAAAGGCAAGAGCAAGAAAGGGGAAGGGAGGACAGCACCACAACTAACCAACCAGCCACGGGTGAGGGCTGGTCCTATCCAGAGTGAGGTTTGGCGAGATCCTCCAATTGGGTGACACAGCAAGGGAGGCTGCGGACGGTGGGGGCATCGGCCCAAAGGTGGAAGCCCTTGGGCTGATGATCCCCTCCCCCGCTGCCCTCTCAGAGACAAATCTCATCTCACCCTGGCATCTGGAGCGGATTCGGTCTACCGGACTGAAGACTGTTCGGCCAAACAGTCTGGGGAACAACAACAATAACAATAACAACAACACCAACACCAACCAACCAGCCAGTCACACCCCCTGTAAGTTACGAGCGCGGACAATGTGAGGTAAGTAAGGCCCGCGACACCTTACACCTGGTAGTTAGTCAATTAAGCCACGCACCTCTGATTCTGTATATCCGGGCCCCTGGATAATGTCACACCAACCTGATTATATAGAGGGATTTTTTTTTTTATATTAGTTTTTCTTGTTTCTTTTTCCCTTGTTATGTATAGATTTATTTATACCGGTATGTATTTATTTTTACATTTATTATTATTATTATTTTTTATTTGTGTATTGTTTTATTTTATTTTATTTGTTGATGGCGGAAACATCATATAGGATGTGATTGAAGCCGCCGTATCACTTTCGGGAATTTCGATACTAAGATTTCCGTGGAGTTAGGCTGCCTACTTGGGTTTTCTTTTTCAAAATGTGATTACGGGACTAGTATTATTATTCCCTGCTCAGATCATGACACCTTAATCATTATCATCGTATTTCCTAATGGAGTAGTTAGTGTTGGCAGTGATTGAGACGACAGGGGCTCCGTTATGATAATTATGTGACACGAGTTAATCTTACGGCATCATGAACCGAACGTGATATTCCGTTTTCTTTCCTGCCTTGTAATAAGGTGAGGGGATACTCGTGTTTGTGGGACTGCAATTTCCGGTTCAGAAAGTCACCATTGGCACATTTAGCAATTTTCGCAGGTTTATTTCAATCTCAAGCAACATGGCAGAGAGAGAGAGAGAGAGAGTGTTTAAAGGAGTTACAAGGAATAGTTAATATCTAAGAGACCTTGCTAGTTAGGGGTGATGGTGCTGTAATTATAATTATATATATATATATATATATATATATATATATATATATATATATATATATATATATCGTTTGAAAGAGTGACAGAGCAAGAACAAAACAAATATTGTATTTTTTATTTGTTGATGTATTGGCAAAAAGTGTGGTGTGCTTGTTTAGTGTAGTGATAACCTATGAATAGGAGGCGGGGGTGTTTGTGAGAGCTAGCTGGATTACTCTCTGTGTAGGCGAGACTCAAAAACAGAAACAGTGAGGGAGGCCAGACAAATGATGCAGGGGTTCCAGTAACTCCTTATCACATGCCTATGAGGCCTCACCTTCTCGATTTGTGTCTGCAATATATAGCATATACTTTTGCATCCTCTCGTATACCGTATAATCTCAGTTATATTAATTTCACTCCCAACATCAACCACTTTTCCCAATGAAATTTATGAAAGCATGTGATCCTACCGGGATTCGAACCTGGGTTGCCACATATACAGATTTTAAACACTCTAACCATTACACCATCAGGACAGTTAAAGGTTAAGTACATGACTACGATTCTATATCCATTTATCGAATACTGGATATCAATTTAATCATGTACTCAGATCCAACTGCACACTGAATAGCCTAATGTTTAAGGGGAGGTTTTTAGTGTGTTTCCTAGACTTCCATCAAGCTTGAAATTACACCCCCTTGACCCCCTTTCAAGATAAATTTGTACATTTTTCGGTAGAAAAATGTCCCGGCCGAAGGCCGATTCCTCTTAAATTGCAGGCTCGCTATCGCTCGCCAGGAAAAAATCGACACCTAAATGGGACGAAAGGTCTTAAAAGTGACTTAAATTGGGTGAAAGTTCTTAAAATCGACAAACTAATGGGGCGAACGTCTTAAAATCTCACAAGCAATGGGGCTAAACATGAGGAAGAAGGGGGTAAAGAAAAAAGTCCCTCAAGTGGAAATCTCCCCTTAAGTGAAAGGATAGGATATTTCAGATTTATGTATAATTCTGGTTTCTTGCATCCACCACACTTATTATGACGTTTTCCAGACTCGAACAAAAACTCCCATTACATTGCTTCCTGTGTCTTGTTCTTCGTAGTGTAAAATATGCATCCTGTCTCCTGTGTGATGGTTCACTTTTTGGCCGATTTTTGCATATATTCATTATTGTTTTAGTTTCCTCCCTAGACCTCCATCAAATTAAAAATAAAACATCCATTAGATCTCCCTTCTAGATTAAGTTGTACATTTTTCGGTAGAAAAGTGTCCCGGCCGAAGGCCGGTTCTTCCAACATTACAGGCTCATTATCGTTCGCCAGGGAAAAAATCGACACCTAAATAGCACGAAAGGTCTAAATATTGACGAAGAAATGGGGCGAAAGGTCTTAAAATCGACTAACTAATGGGGCAAGCATCTTAACAGCTGAAAACTAATGGGGCTAAACATGAGGGAGAAAAGGGTCCAGAAAACCGGCCCATCCTCCCTCAAACCCACCCTGCTGTACCTTCTGCGTTTCGTGGGTCCATATTTATTCGCCCCCACACATCACACGTTTATATCATATTTTGCAACCTAAGCCCTAATTCACCTGGATATCGTGTGGTGTATTCTATCACTCGATGTATTCAAATGTATTCATCATCCCAAGCACTTATTATCCTGGATTTCGTGTTCTGTATTCGATCACTCAAAGTATTCAAGTGTATTCATCATCCCAAGCACTTATTATCCTGGATTTCGTGTTCTGTATTCGATCACTCGAGGTATTCAAATGTATTCATCATCCCAAACACTTATTATCCTGGATTTCGTGTTCTGTATTCTATCACTCGAGGTATTCAAATGTATTCATCATCCCAAACACTTATTATCCTGGATTTCGTGTTCTGTATTCTATCACTCAAAGTATTCAAATGTATTCATCATCCCAAGCACTTATTATCCTGGATTCGAAACCTGGTCAGGATACCTCTCTCTCAACCTGTCTGACTTATCATTAGATCGTCTTTTGTATTCAATCACTCGAAGTATTAAAATGTATCCATCATCCTAAACACCTATTTTTCTTGATGTCGTATTTTGTATTGAATCACTCGAAGTATTCAATTGTATTTATCCTTCTAAACACCTATTTTTCTTGATATCGTGTTTTGTATTGAATCACTCGAAGTATTCAATTGTATTTATCCTCCTAAACACCTATTTTTCTTGATATCGTGTTTTGTATTGAATCACTCGAAGTATTCAATTGTATTCCTCCTCCTAAACACCTATTCTCTTGGATATCGTGTTTTGTATTGAATCACTCGATGGTCAATTGTATTCCTCCTCCTAAACACCTATTCTCTTGGATATCGTGTTTTGTATTGAATCACTCGATGGTCAATTGTATTCCTCCTCCTAAACACCAATTCTCTTGGATATCGTCATATTTCACAGTCTACCGCTCTTTGTACTAGAATGTCTCCCACATTCCTTCTGTATTCGGCCCCTTTGCTGTATATTGATACCCTTATTCACATGAAGACAAAAAAACAGAACAAAACAAATCGTCTGAAGGTGGCGCCAGTGTAGTCGTCCCTCTCCTCGCCGACAATTTACTCCGGCGTCGGCGAACCATCCATTACAGAGAAGCTCCGAACCCTCCATTATCCATCAATTATTTAAGCAGCGCCCTGATGCACGTCTGGAGCCGCCACTTCCTCACCTTTGCAATAATAAATTAATAAATTGTTGCCCACCTAGCGCCTCGGCAACCTGTAATTGAATTTAATGTTACGTCGGCAATGATTAGGGCGTGAGTTAGTGGCGCAGGTGTTTCTGGTTGCGGGCGTGTGGGTGTGTGTGTGTGTGTGTGTGTGTGTGTGTGTGTGTGTGTGTGTGTGTGTGTGTGTGTGTGTGTGTGTGTGAGGGGGGGGGGGGGCGTGTGTGTGTGGTCCAGGGCCCTCCCTCTCCAGACCCATAGTTCCTCTTGGGGTCTTGACAACTGAGGGGGCTTCTGGTGGAGATATTGACGATTTTTTCTACCAACAATGTACACATTTATGTTTATGGGGAGTCTTGGGAGGATTTATGGGGAGTCTTGGGAGGATTTTTTTTTAAGCTTGATAGAGGTCTTGGGAGCAAATTACACAGCTCCCCGTAACCCCTTCTGTACCGGCGACGTCTTATTAATCTTCTTCTAGCGATATTTAGACAATTGTGTGCCGTTTAAAGCGATTCTGTGGTAGTAAAAAAAAGGTTACGTGAGATACTTCGAAGCCTCTTAATTACTGTAGGCCCTTGATAAACTGAATTAAATTCGTCTAATAGCAGCCCGGAGAATAAAGGTAAACAGACGATGTCGGTGCAGGAGGGGGTCTTGACGGCCGAGGGGCGGGGGGCTCTGCTGGTGGAGATCTTGACGAATTTAGGTTTCCTGACACACCCGAGCTAAATTTAAGGGGAGATGGTCCGTTTTTTCTGGTCCCCCTTCTTCCTCATCTTTTAGCCCCATTAGTTTTCAGATTTTATGACGTTCGGCCCATTAGTTTGGCGAATTTAATAGTTTTCGTCCCATTTCTTTGACAATATTTAGACCTTTCGTGTCATTTAGGTGTCGATTTTTACCTGGCGAGCAATAGCGAGCCTGTATTGTACGAGGAACCGGCCTTCGGCCGGGATATTTTTCTATCGAAAAATGTGCAGATACATCTTGAAGGGGTGTCTTGGAGGATGACTGTTTAAGCTTGATGGAGGTCTAGGGAGAAAACTAAAAAATATAATGCAAAGATACTTAAATTACCGTATCAGATAAATAAATATGCCCGTCCCCGCTTGACGGCCATTTTCTGGGTTCTGCCTCGGTATCGGAAATTAGCCTGACGCGATGTTAACCCCTTCTGTACCGGCGATGTCTCTTTTGTTTCTTTATTCTGGCTACTGTTAGACGGTTTTATTCAGTTTAAAAAGGACCTCCAGCCGTTAATAACAGGCTTAGCATGATCTCACTTAAGGGGAGATTTCCACTTGAGGGATTTTTTTCTGGACCCCTTTCTCTCTCATGTTTAGCCCCATTGCTTTTTAGATTGTAAGACGCTCGCCCCCTTTAGTTTGGCGATTTTAAGAACTTTCGACCCATTTCTGTCAATTTTAAGAACTTTCGTGCCATTTAGGTGTCGATTTTTTCCTGGCGAGCGATAGCGAGCCTGTAATTTAAGAGGAACCGGCTTTCAGCCGGGACATTTTTCTACCGAAAAATGTACACATTTATCTTGAAAGGGGCTCAAGGGGGTGTAATCTTAAGCTTGAAGGATATCTAGGGACCAAACTAAAAACCCTCCCCTTAACCCTTTCTACCACCACAGAGCCTTCTTAAACTGCACAAAACCGTCAAAACCGTCTCCATATAGCTAGAATACAATGAAAAAGACGTCGCCGGTACAGAAGGGGTTAATCCAGCTAACATAATCCAAGTTTAACACACATGCCGACAAATATATAAGGAACTCGTGCGATACCAGTTGTGCTTTTTTTGTTTTTTTTTATATCCTTTTCTCTCTTTCTCTGGCTTGTATCCATTTGGCCCCATTCAGCCTACTGTTTTAAGACGTTTATCCCCATCCAGGTGTCAGTTTTTTACTGGTGAGCGGTAGCGAGCCAGCATACTTTAAAAATGTTTTGACAGCAGGCTAAATTTGTACATTTTTCGATAGAAAAATTTCTCCGGCGAAGCCGGATATCTTCATATAATGCTGGCTATCTGGCGAGCGATAGCGAGCCAGCATTATTTTTCTATCGAAAAATGTACAAATTTATCCTGCTGTCAAAACATTCTAAATGTGGATAAATAGTTGGCTGAATGGGGCAGAATGGATACAAGCCAGAGACAGAGAGAACAGGAGAGAAATAGAAGAAAAACAGGTTATTCCACTTAAGGGGGTAGAGTGCTTGGTTATTGGTCTTTGTATTAATATATTTACTTATTAATATATTTACTTATTAATATATTTACTTATTAATATATTTACTTATTAATATATTTACTTATTAATATATTTACTTATTAATATATTTACTTATTTATCTATTTACTTATTTATCTATTTACTTAATAATCTATTTACTTATTTATCTATTTACTTATTTATCTATTTACTTATTTATCTATTTACTTATTTATCTATTTACTTATTTATCTATTTACTTATTTATATTACTTATTAATATATTTACTTAATATATTTACTTATTAATATATTTACTTATTAATATATTTACTTATTAATATATTTAATTATTAATATATTTAATTATTAATATATTTACTTATTAATATATTTACTTATTAATATATTTACTTATTAATATATTTACTTATTAATATATTTACTTATTAATATATTTACTTATTAATATATTTACTTATTAATATATTAATTAATATATTTACTTATTAATATATTTACTTATTAATATATTTACTTATTAATATATTTACTTATTAATATATTTACTTATTAATATATTTACTTATTAATATATTTTTGAGTTTCCTCGCTAGACCTCCATCGAACTTAAGAAAACACCCCCTAGACCCCCTTTCAAGATAAATTTGTACATTGTTCGGTAGAAAAATGTACAAATTACAGGGTCGCTATCGCTCGCCAGGAAAAAAAATCGACACCTAAATTGGCACGAAAGGGCTTAATATTGACGAAGGAATGGGGTGAAAGGTCGTAAAATCGCCAAGCTAATGGAGTCTTAAAATCTCAAAACTAATATCCTAAACAGGAGGGAGAAGGGGGTCCAGAAAAAGCGCAACTACAATCCCCCTTAACGGGAGATTTCCACTTGAGGGATTTTTTTCTGGACCCCTTTCTCCTTCATGTTTAGCCCCATTGCTTTTGAGATATTATGACGTTCGCCCCATTAGTTTGGCGATTTTAAGAACTTTCGACCCATTTCTGTAAATTTTTAGACATTTCGTGCCATTTAGGTGTCGATTTTTTCCTGGCGAGCGATAGCGACCCTGTAATTTAAGGGGAATCGGCCTTCGGCCGGG
This sequence comes from Paralithodes platypus, assembly GCA_032716605.1. NCBI lineage: Eukaryota > Metazoa > Arthropoda > Malacostraca > Decapoda > Lithodidae > Paralithodes > Paralithodes platypus. The sequence continues at coordinate 94,473,200 of CM064513.1, forward strand.
ACATTTTTCTACCGAAAAATGTACAAATTTATCTTGAAAGGGGGTCTAGGGGGAGTAATTTTAAGTTTGATGGAAGTCTAGGGAATCAACTAAAAACCTCCCCTTAAACTAATAAAGCGAAACAGAGAAGGTTTAAAAAAAAATATATAAATAACGATAATGATAATAATAATAGAGAAACAAAAAATGCATACATTAAAACAACAAACTTCCCCTCGCGCCCCCCATCCCCCCCCCCCCCACGTGGCGCACCGTGATCTAGTAGGTAGTGGGGTAAAAAAAGAAAACATAATACAAACACATATATAGCTTAATACAAAATAAATAAATAAATAAATATATAAATAACGAACTCCCCCTCGGCCCCCCCCCCCCCCCACTCCACGTAGCGCGCCGTGATGTAGTACGTAATGCCCGGTTATCGCGTGTAGGTTGTTACCGGGCGACTTACTCTCGTTCCGTGGTGGTGTACCGTGTGTTACTGGTGCCCGCCCTGCAGACCCATCGTTTCCGCCACTCCAGGACCTGTCACTCACATTAATCACGGCTTTTATACACCCTGCGAGCCATAGTTAGAGCATTGATCTGAAGGGGGGGCGACGGGGGGCAGGGGGGCGGAGAGGGGCTAGACTACTTCATGCAACCGAAATCATGGGGCGACGGGAGGGGGCGGTGGAACTAGGATACTTCATGCAACCGAAATCATGGGGCGACGGGAGGGGGCGGTGGAACTAGGATACCGGTACTTCATGCAACCGGACTCATGGGGCTTCTAGAGACGGGAGGGGGCGGAGGGGCAAAGCTACTACATGCAACCGGATTCATGGGGCTTCTGGAGACGGGCGTGGGTAGTGGGGGGCTAGCTACTACATGCAACCGGATTCATGGGGCTTCTGGAGACGGGAGGGGGGCGGTGGGGGGCGGTGAGCGGTGGAGGGTTAGGATACTTCATGCAACCGGATTCATGGGGCTTCTAGAGACAGGTAGGGGTGGTATGGGGCTAGGCTACTTCATGCAACCGAATTCATGGGGCTTCTGGAGACAGGAGGGGGGCTGTGTGTGGCTAGTCTAATATATGCAACCACATTCAAGGTGCTTGTAGAGTTGTGGCCGATAGTGTCTACATGTGGCAATGATTCGATAAATAGTTATGATTCACTGAAGCGGATTTATTTACCACAAACAATAGTTAGAACATTAAAGGGTGTGTGTGTGTTTGTGTTTGTGTGTGTGTGTGGGTGTTGTGTGTGTGTGTTTGTGTGTGTGTTTGTGTGTGTGTGGGTGTTGTGTGTGTGGGTGTTGTGTGTGTGTGGGGGGTGTTGTGTTTGTGTGTGTGTGTGGGTGTTGTGTGTGTGTGTGTGTTTGTGTTTGTGTGTGGGTGTTGTGGGTGTGTTTGTGTGTGTGTGGGTGTTTGTGTGTGTGTGTGTGTGGGTGTTGTGTTTGTGTGTGTGTGGGTGTTTGTGTGTGTGTGTGTGTGGGGGTGTTGTGTGTGTGTGTGTTTGTGGGTGTTGTGTGTGTGTGTGTGTGTGTGTTTGTGTGTGTGTGTGGGGGTGTTGTGTGTGTGTGTGTGGGTGTTGTGTGTGTGTTTGTGTGTGTGTGGGTGTTTGTGTGTGTGTGTGTGTTGTGTGTGTGTGAGAGTGATTGTGTATGTGTGTGTGTGTTGTGTGTTTTACCCTCATTAGATTTCAGATGTTAAGATGTTTGCCCCATTAGTTTGTCGATTTTAAGACCTTCCGCCCCATTTCCTTGTCAATATTAAGACCTTTCGTGCTATTTAGGTGTCTTATTTTTTTTTCCTGGCGAACGACAGTGAGCCTGTAATTTTGGAAGAACCTCGGAACATTTGTCTACCGAAAAATGTGCAAATTAATCTAGAAGAGGGATCTAATGGATGTATTTTGTTAAGTTTGATGGAGGTCTGGGGAGGAAGCAAGAAGAAATAATAAATAATTGACAAAAATCGACCCAAAACTGAACCATCCGGTATATCATAAATATAGTAAATATCCTAAATAACACATATATAAGTAATTATAAGTCACTATAAGTACATATAAGTATAGTAGTAAATATATACCACACATATAATACATTACCTGAGCGGCATACATTACCTGAGCGGCATACATTACCTGAGAAGAAGAAGAAGAAGAAGAAGAAGAAGGCTTTACTCAGGTCACCCCCGTAGTATTGCTCAGGTCACCCCCGTAGTATTACTCAGGTCACCCCCGTAGTATTACTCAGGTCACCCCCGTAGTATTACTTAGGTCACCCCCGTAGTATTACTCAGGTCACCCCCGTAGTATTACTCAGGTCACCCCCGTAGTATTACTCAGGTCACCCCCGTAGTATTACTCAGGTCACCCCCGTAGTATTACTCAGGTCACCCCCGTAGTACTCAGGTCACCCCCGTAGTATTACTCAGGTCACCCCCGTAGTATTACTCAGGTCACCCCCGTAGTATTACTCAGGTCACCCCCGTAGTATTACTCAGGTCACCCCCCGTAGTATTACTCAGGTCACCCCCGTAGTATTACTCAGGTCACCCCCGTAGTATTACTCAGGTCACCCCCGTAGTATTACTCAGGTCACCCCCGTAGTATTACTCAGGTCACCCCCGTAGTATTACTCAGGTCACCCCCGTAGTATTACTCAGGTCACCCCCGTAGTATTACTCAGGTCACCCCCGTAGTATTACTCAGGTCACCTCCCTAATATTACTCCGGTCACCCCCGTATATTACTCAGGTCACCCCCGTAGTATTACTCCGGTCACCCCCGTAGTATTACTCATGCACCCCGTAGTATTACTCAGGTCACCCCCGTAGTATTACTCAGGTCAACCCCGTAGTATTACTCAGGTCACCCCCGTAGTATTACTCAGGTCACCCCCGTAGTATTACTCAGGTCACCCCCGTAGTATTACTCAGGTCACCCCCGTAGTATTATATTTGTTTTCACCAACCAACTGCACTTCTAAACTCAATTAAGGGGAGGTATTTAGTTTGTTCCCTAGACCTCCATCAAGCTTAAAATTACACCCCCTTGAGTCCCTTTCAAGATAAATTTGTACATTTTTCGGTAGAAAAATGTTCCGGCCGAAGGCCGGTTCCTCTTAAATTACAGGCTCGCTATCGCTCGCCAGGATAAAATCGACACCTGAATTGCACGAAAGGTCTTAATATGGGGTGAAAGTTCTTAAAATCGCTAAACTAATGGGGCAAACGTTTTATAATACCAAAAGCAATGGGGCTAAACATGAGGGAGAAAGGGGTCAAGAAAAAAATCCCTCAAGTGGAGACCTCCCCTTAAGTGTTGGAGACCCTTTTGTAACTGAATACAATCGTCTAATAGTAGCCAGCAGACAAGAAAATGACGTCGCCGGTACAGAAAGGGTTAAACATGCTTCGAAGTATCTCACTTAACCCACTCAGTACCAGGGCCGTCCTGGTCATCATATTCTGGCAACTATAATACGATTTTATTCAGCTTAGGAAGGACCTCTAGCAATGATATGGACTTCCAACTAACTGAACCACCCCTTCTGTTAACTACCACGGATCCGTCCTAAGCGGCACAATGTCGTTTAAGGGTAGGTTTTTAGTTTGTTTCCCACTCCTCCAGCAATCTTAAAATTTCCCCCCCTGACCCCCTTTCAAGATAAATTTGTACATTTTTCGGTAGAAAAATTTCCCGGCCGAAGGCCGGGTCTTCTTAAATTACAGGCTCGCTATCGCTCGCCAGGGAAAAATCGAAACCTAAATGGCACGAAAGGTCTTAAAATTGACAGAAATGGGGCGAAAGTTATTAAAATCGCCAAACTAATCGGGTGAACGTCTTAAAATCCCGAAAGCCACGGAGCTAAACATGAGGGAGAAAGGGGTCCAGAAAAAAATAGCTCCAGTGGAAACCTCCCCGTATTAAACTGTACAGAATCGTTTAAATATAGCTAGAATAAATGAGTGTGATTAAATTAGAAGTGTATTATCGTGTGCAGTAGTTATGTTCTTAAGGGGAGGTATTTAGTTTGTTCCCTAGACCTCCATCAAGCTTAAAATTACACCCCCTTGAGTCCCTTTCAAGATAAATTTGTACATTTTTCGGTAGAAAAATGTTCCGGCCGAAGGCCGGTTCCTCTTAAATTACAGGCTCGCTATCGCTCGCCAGGATAAAATCGACACCTAAATGGCACGAAAGGTCTTAATATGGGGTACACGTTCTTAAAATCGCTAAACTAATGGGGCAAACATTTTATAATATCAAAAGCAATGGGGCTAAACATGAGGGAGAAAGGGGTCAAGAAAAAAATCCCTCAAGTGGAGATCTCCCCTTAATCCCTTCAGCACGATGACGTATTTTTACCTTGGATTCATGCTAAAATTAGACGATTGTATTCAGTTTAAGAAGGACCTATCATTTTCAGAGGATTTATTGAAATCGTATTAACCCCTTTCAGTCCTAGAGGTACCCTACATCATAAGCTGAAAAAAAAAAAAAAAATCGTCTAATAGTAACCAGAACATGATGAAAAATACGTCATCGTGCTGAAGGGGTTAATCGTCGCTCCAAAGACAGTGCAGATTATCCTGGACCGCGCATGTACCAACTAAGTCATCTCAGTTGTACAGAATATACTCACTGTCTGGAGGGAGGAGAGGGGCGGTGGGGGTGGGGGGGGGGGCTACCGGAAAAAGGGGGGGGGAGGAGGAGGGTTCTATTCTACTCCCAATTTACTAGTCATAATAATAAGCGAGGGTAGCGAGGAAAAAAAAGAGGGGGTTGGGGGGGGGGGGGGGGGGGCCGGGGGGCGAAGGTGTAACTCGGAGTTTTCTAGTGGGAGCTTCCCGAGGAATCTGGATGTTTTTCTATATAAGCTCTTGTGTTGTAAGCCTCCTCTGTTTTGTTTTGTTTATGGTCGTATGCTACCTTGCTTTGTTCTACTCTTGTTTGAATAATACAATTGTTTTGTTTATATATTGAACAATAACTTATATGAGGAAATGCTGAAATGTGATATTATCTCGGTTTCGAGGTTCGAACTTGGGGGTTTGTTCTCCGATTTTGGGTCCCTTACTGCAAAGTTCCATTTTCGTGTCAAGTCCAGACCTACTGTAGTCTATGGCTTAGCAGATATCTAAATTAAAAGAAAGGTGTTCAATATGGCTTCCGTAGTGTAAGGCCAGTGCGCTAAACTCTCCCGACAAACGGCCCTTGGTGTAACTACCGTCGCATGATTCCACCCGCTGGTTTGGGCTGTGATTGGTGGAGGTACGAGTCACGGTGCTCGCTGATTGGCTACTCCCTTGGCCATTAGGGTGCGGACTTTTGCGGCAGGGGGGAGGGGGGGGGGGGGGGGGCAGAGGAGAACCTGTGATAATAGGGGCTGTATAAAGACGCCATTTTGGAACCAGTAACATCTTGCATGACTACAGGCTCACTATCGTATTATATGATATATATATAATATGGAGTTTATCCATTCAGTACTGGTGAAATCCTTTTTATATATCATATACTGTCAACCCTTAAGGGGAGGTTTTTAGTTGATTCCCTAGACTTCCATCAAGCTTAAAATTACTCCCCCTTGACCCCCTTTCAAGATAAATTTGTACATTTTTCGGTAGAAAAATTTCCCGGCCGAAGGCCGGTTCCCCTTAAATTACAGGCTCGCTATCGCTCGCCAGGAAAAGATCGACACCTAAATGGCACGAATGGTCTTAAAATTGACAGAAATGGGGCGAGGGTTCTTAAAATCGCCAAACTAATGGGGCAAGCGTCTTTAAATCTCACAAGCAATGGGGCTAAACATGAGGGAGAAAGAGGTTCAGAAAAAAATCCTCCAGGTGGAAATCAATGTCCCCTTAAACAATACTATTCCTGTACCATTAGTGTCAAATTAGTACAAAGGTTTCAATTTGATAAGGCCTATATTCCGTTCAAATGTTGTAGACTCTTAATTTACTTGTTACTTTGGTCTATTGTATTCTATTTTATTTATTTATTTTTGTTTTTGAGAGAGAGAGAGAGAGAGAGAGAGAGAGAGAGAGAGAGAGAGAGAGGAGAGGGAGAGGTGGGACACAGTGACACCTGGAGATCATAAAGTTCCTGTAAAGACTGGTGCATGTCGCGGGGTCCCTGGTGTGTGTGTGTGTGTGTGTTGGGGTAGGGGGGGAGTGTCACACAGGTAAAGCACTATATATATATATATATATATATATATATATATATATATATATATATATATACCGGTATATACCTTCCACCTCACCTCAGTCCTTCTGCCTTCTTATTTATCCCATACCCAATTTTTTGTTTTGATTTCCTTTACCATGCTCCCTCAAATGATGTCAGAGAGAGAGAGAGAGCGAGAGCGAGAGCGAGGAGGAGGAGGAGGAGGGGGAGGCACTATGACACTTGAAGATCATAAGTTTTGGTAAAGACTGCAGGCCCCCCCCCCCCCCCTCTCCCTTACTATTTCACCCTCACCTTAACCCTTCTTCTACTCTTCTCTGACCCTGTATCTCTACCCTTCTGTCCTGTTCTCTGACCCTGTATCCCTACACCTTACCCTGTTCTATAACCCTGTACCCCTTCCCTGTTTTCTGCCCCTGTACCCCTACCCCTCTCCCTCCCCCTCCCCTGTACCCCTACCCCTTACCCTGTACCTCTTCCCCTACCCCTACCCTCTACCCCCTTCCCCTGACACCGCTTATACCCCTCATACCACCAATCTCTCCCCTTCCCCTGTACCACTACCCCCTACCCCTACCCTCTACCCCCTTCCCCTGACACCCCTTATACCTCTCATACCACCAATCTCTCCCCTTCCCCTGTACCACTACCCCCCTACCCCTACCCTCTAACCCCCTTCCCTTGACACCCCTTATACCTCTCATACCACCAATCTCTCCCCTTCCCCTGTACCACTACCCCCCTACCCCTACCCTCTACCCCCTTCCCTGACACGCCTTATACCTCTCATACCACCAATCTCTCCCCTTCCCCTGTACCACTACCCCTACCCCTACCCTCTACCCCCTTCCCCTGACACGCCTTATACCTCTCATACCACCAATCTCTCCCCTTCCCCTGTACCACTACCCCCTACCCCCACCCTCTACCCCCCTCCCCTCCCACCCCTTTTACCTCTCATACCACCCATCTCTCCCTTCCCTGTACCACTACCCCCTACCCCTACCCTCTACCCCCTTCCCCTGACACCCCTTATACCTCTCATACCACCAATCTCTCCCCTTCCCCTGTACCACTACCCCCTACCCCTACCCTCTACCCCCTTCCCCTGACACCGCTTATACCCCTCATACCACCAATCTCTCCCCTTCCCCTGTACCACTACCCCCTACCCCTACCCTCTACCCCCTTCCCCTGACACCCCTTATACCTCTCATACCACCAATCTCTCCCCTTCCCCTGTACCACTACCCCCTACCCCTACCTTCTACCCCCTTCCTCTGACACCCCTTATACCCCTCATACCACCAATCTCTCCACTTCACCTGTACCACAACCCCCCTACCCCTACCTTCCCCTGACACCCCTTATACCCCTCATACCACCAATCTCTCCCCTCCCCCTGTACCACTACCCCTACCTTCCTCTGACACCCCTTATACCCCTCATACCACCAATCTCTCCCCTTCCCCCGTACCACCACCCCCTACCCCTACCTTCCCCTGACACCCCTTATACCCCTCATACCACCAATCTCTCCCCTTCCCCTGTACCACTACCCCCTACCCCTACCTTCCTCTGACACCCCTTATACCCCTCATACCACCAATCTCTCCCCTTCCCCTGTACCACTACCCCCTACCCCTACCTTCCTCTGACACCCCTTATACCCCTCATACCACCAATCTCTCCCCTTCCCCTGTACCACTACCCCCTACCCCTACCTTCCTCTGACACCCCTTATACCCCTCATACCACCAATCTCTCCCCTTCCCCTGTACCACTACCCCCTACCCCTACCTTCCCCTGACACCCCTTATACCCCTCATACCACCAATCTCTCCCCTTCCCCTGATTTACATTCGGATGTCATATTTCTCTCTCCCTCTACCCCCCCTCCCTTTTTTTTCTCTCTCTTCCAAACCTTCCCTTTTCCTCCTTCGTCCCTTTTTGCTGTCATAATTATTTCACGTTTCTCTGACCTGACTGCCGGCCACACCCACACCCACACACACACTCACACACACACACACACACACACACACACACACACACACACACACACACACACACACACACACACACACACACACACACACACACACACCATCCTCCATTTTGTTCTGCTCACGGGTTTTGCTCCTGCGATTCCTTGGCTCGAAATCTGACTGTTTGATTCATATTTAGTTTAGCTTTTCATTTCCACGTGAGATTTTTAACGGAGACCCGTTTGTGTTGTATTATTTAAGGAGAGATTTCCACTTGAGGGACTTTTTTCTTGACCCCTTTCTTCCTCATGTTTAGCCCCATTGCTTTTGAGATTTTAAAACGTTCGCCCTAGTAGTTAGGACATTTTACGACATTTTGCCCCATTTCTGTCAATTTTAAGGCCTTTCGTGCCATTAAGGTGTCACTTTTTTCCTGGCGAGCGATAGCGAGCCTGTAATTTAAAAGCAACCGGTCTCTCTCTCTCTCTCTCTCCCTCTCCCTTCCCCCTCTCTCTCTCTCCCTCTCCCTTCCCCCTCTCTCTCTCTCTCACTCTCCCTCTCCCTCTCTCTCTCCCTCTCCCTTCCCCCCTCTCTCTCACTCTCACTCACTCTCTCTCTCTCTCTCTCTCTCCAAAATGGCCGCCGCCACCGCCGCCGCTTCACAGGTACAGTTGCCACCATAAGTCACACAACACTGCCATATTAACGGCCCCGCCCCATAACGTCAGGGGTGTAATAAGAATATCCCCCCAGTAATTAATAACCAAGGGAGACTCATAAGAGGAAAAAATAAAAGTCGGGTCATTATCACTGTTAAGGGGAGGTTTTTAGTTCGTTCCCTAGAATTCCATCAAGCTTAAAATTACACCCCCTAGACCTCCTTTCAAGATAAATGTGTACATTTTTCGGTAGAACAATGGCCGGCTCCTCTTAAATTACAGGCTCGCTATCGCTCGCCAGGATAAAATCGACACCTAAATGGCACGAAATGTCTTAAAATTGACAGAAATGGGGCAAAAGTTCTTAAAATCACCAAACTAATGGGGCGAACGTCTTAGAATATCAAAATAAATGGGGCTAAACATGAAGGAGAAAGGGGTCCAGAAAAAAATCCCTCAAGTGGAAATCTCCCCTTAAAAAAGCGGAAAGCCAAATTTGTTTCATGGAATGACCTGGGGGATTCGCGGTCATCTTGGCATTTAAGGGAAGATTTCCACTTGAGGGATTTTTTTCTGGACCCTAGTCTCTCGCATGTTTAGTCCCATTGCTTTTGTGATTTTAAGACGTTCGCCCCATTAGTTTGGCGATTTTAAGAACTTTCGCCTCACTCTTCTAATTACCTCTCCATAATTAGTTTTCTGCCCACAGCTAACTCAAAGACAACTGCAGAGGTTGAAGTAACTAAACTAAAGGTTTCTAAATACCCCTGATGGTAACAAAGGCTTTAAAGTATCCCTAATAGGCTCAAAATCGCGTCATATGTTGGAGAGGGTTAACATTGATTTAACTGGCTAAATGTGTGTGACGTATTAGTTTATTAACATCTCTAATGTCATCAGTCACCATTTCTGATTAACTATCAAGAATAAAATATAAAATCTACGGACATCTGAGTAAGCATTTCAAAAAACATTGTTGCACTTACAGTACGTAGCGCCTTAAGGGGAGGTTTTTAGTTTGTTCCCTAGTCCTCCATCAAGCTTAATATTACACCCCCTAGGCTCCCTTTCTAGATAAATTTGTACATTTTTCGGTAGAAAAATGTCCCGGCCAAAGGCCGGTTCCTCTTAAATTACAGGCTCGCTATCGCTCGCCAGGAAAAAATTGACACCTAAATGGGACGAAAGGTCTTAAAATGGGGCAAAAGTTCTTAGAATCGCCAAACTAATGGGGCGAACATCTTAAAATCTCAAAAGCAATGGGGCTAAACATGAGGGAGAAAGGGGTCCAGAAAATAATTCCTCAAGTAGAAATCTCCCCTTAACTAACTAACGCCCGCTAGACCTTTTATAAACTGAATGAAATCGTTTGTCAGTGAATATATGCCAACAGATTTGAATTAGAATGGAGAGAGAGAGGCGTACATGACTCAAATCTTATCTTTCATATATATATATATTTAGTATATATATAATTTGTATTTTTATATATATCTAATTATTGTAATTATATGCAGTATGTTTAATATGTGATATATATTTCCACAATTTTAAACATGACACGTTTAAAACACACAATGAACTGGTTAATGACGAGGTGTACATAATCCAGCCATTCTCCTTCACATCTGGGCCAGCTATAGAAATACAAGGAATTATATAATCCATGGGGGTGTTGAGAGACTCAGACCAAGAGTGAGAGTAGTGGAAATGAATTACTTAAGGAGTGCGTGCGGAGTTACATGGAGGGATAGACAGACTAATGAGGAAGTAAGAAGGAGGTGTGATGTGGAGGTAGATGTGCTGGAAAGTGTGAAAAGGAACAACTTGAGATGGTTCGGCCATATGGAACGTATGGAAAGCGAGAGAATGACTAAGAGGGTGTACGAGAGCGAGGTGGAGGGACAGAGAGGGAGAAGTAGACCGCATGAGAGGTGGAAGGATGGAGTGAGGAAGTACATGAACGAAGGCGGTGCTGGTTGGGGGGAGGGGCGTCGACTGACTGGGGACAGAGGTGCATGGGGGCGGTTCGTTCGTGGCCACCCCTTCGGGGATCACGGCGTCTGGCAATAGATAGATAGATAGATATAATCCATCCATGTAGTGTAATCGCCTAATGTTATCCACCCATGTAGTGTAATCACCTAATGTTATCCACCCATGTAGTGTAATCGCCTAATGTTATCCACCCATGTAGTGTAATCGCCTAATGTTATCCATCCATGTAGTGTAATCACCTAATGTTATCCACCCATGTAGTGTAATCACCTAATGTTATCCACCCATGTAGTATCACCTAATGTTATCCACCCATGTAGTGTAATCACCTAATGTTATCCACCCATGTAGTGTAATCACCTAATGTTATCCACCCATGTAGTGTAATCACCTAATGTTATCCACCCATGTAGTGTAATCGCTTAATGTTATCCACCCATGTAGTGTAATCGCTTAATGTTATCCACCCATGTAGTGTAATCACCTAATGTTATCCACCCATGTAGTATCGCCTAATGTTATCCACCCATGTAGTGTAATCACCTAATGTTATCCACCCATGTAGTGTAATCGCTTAATGTTATCCACCCATGTAGTGTAATCACCTAATGTTATCCACCCATGTAGTATCGCCTAATGTTATCCACCCATGTAGTGTAATCACCTAATGTTATCCACCCATGTAGTATCACCTAATGTTATCCACCCATGTAGTGTAATCACCTAATGTTATCCACCCATGTAGTGTAATCACCTAATGTTATCCACCCATGTAGTGTAATCACCTAATGTTATCCACCCATGTAGTGTAATCGCTTAATGTTATCCACCCATGTAGTGTAATCACCTAATGTTATCCACCCATGTAGTATCGCCTAATGTTATCCACCCATGTAGTGTAATCACCTAATGTTATCCACCCATGTAGTGTAATCGCTTAATGTTATCCACCCATGTAGTGTAATCACCTAATGTTATCCACCCATGTAGTGTAATCGCTTAATGTTATCCACCCATGTAGTGTAATCACCTAATGTTATCCACCCATGTAGTATCGCCTAATGTTATCCACCCATGTAGTATCACCTAATGTTATCCACCCATGTAGTGTAATCGCCTTGCTTCCCCGCCTCTCGTGATCATTACGTGTACATTAGTGGGAGGTTGAGCGGTGGGACATATGCATCGGCACGCTCCCCGGACGCTTTGATCCCGAGGTGGGGGGAGTCACGTGAGCTAATGCTGATGCTGGGGGGGGGGGGGGGGGGGGGGGGGGGGGGGGGGCTTTGATCACTTGTACTGGTAGATGAAAGGTGTAGCGTCTCTCTCTCTCTCTCTCTCACACACACACACACACACACACACACACACACACACACACACACACACACACACACACACACTCTCTCTCTCAAAAAAAAAATAAAAATAAATGAGAGAGATGTGGTAGAGGCGCCTTAATGTAAACAATTAAGGGGAGGTTTCCACTTGAGGGATTTTTTTCTTGACTCCTTTCTCCCTCATGTTTAGCCCCATTGTTTTTCTAATTTTAAGTCGTTTGCCCCATTATTTTGACGATTTTAAGAACTTTCAACCCATTTCTGTCAATTTTAAGACCTTTCGTGCCATTTTGGTGTCGATTTTATCCTGGCGAGCGATAGCGAGCCTGTAATTTAAGTGGAACCGGCTTTCAGCCGGGACATTTTTCTACCGAAAAATGTACAAATTTATCTTGAAAGGGGGTCAAGGGGGTGAAATTTTAAGATTGCTGGAGGAGTAGGAAACGAACTAAAAACCTCCCCTCAAGCATTTCCTTGTAATAATAATGGTATAATTGTGGGAGATTTTTTAGTTTGTTCCCTAGACCTCTATCAAGCTTAACAAATGTTCTCTAAGACTCTCCTTTTAAGATAAATTTGTAAATTTTTCGATATATGGCGAGCCTGAAATCTTAGAAGGAACCGGGTCATATTTCTACCGAAATATTTACAAATTTATCTTGAAAGAGGGTCTAGGGGATGTAGTTTTAAAGCGTGATGGGGGTCTAGCGAGGAAATTCAAATATATAAAATAATAAATTATTATGTTTTTTTACACCAACCAACTTCACATGTAAACTCAACTAATGAAATCAACAAATACATGTGGCACTCCAAGGACTCGAACCCAGGATACTCACATCGAAATTCCGCGCACTATGCATAAATATACATATAGACCAAAACAAAAAACACAAGCACTACTACCTCAAAGCTAAGCCGACACTACTCAACGCTCAACTCCTTTCAAGATCACGAACAATTCTCTCTCTCTGATGTCACGGTGACTATGTGTGATTTGTGCATGTGTTCATTATTTTTCAAGTGTCCTCCCTAGACCTCCATAATTTGTGTATGTATTCATTATTTTTCTAGTTTCCTCCCTAGACCTCCATCAAATTAAAATTAAACTTCCATTAGATCCCCCTTCTAGATTAATTTGTACATTTTTCGGTAGAAAACTTTCCCGGCCGAAGGCCGGTTCTTCCAACATTACAGGCTCACTATAGTTCGCCAGGGAAAAAATCGACACCTAAATAGCACGAAAGGTCTAAATATTGACGAAGAAATGGGGCGAAAGGTCTTAAGATCAACTAACTAATAGGGCAAACATCTTAACATCTGAAAACTAATGGGGCTAAACCTGAGGGAGAAAGCCAGTGGTCCTGAAAACCGGCCCATCATCCCTCAACTCCCTTCACGATCACGAATAATTTTTTTCTCTGCTGTCACGGTGACTATGTGTGCGCATGTGTCAGAGGGAAGAACTTCAGTCACATGTTCACCTCATCATGATAATCCAACGTGATTTGTCTATTAGGCAATCTCGGCAAGCTAACGGAAGCTTATATTTTCACTAACTTGACGCTTACATAGTGGAATTTACATAGTGGAATTTACATAGTGGAATTTACATAGTGGAATTTGCATAGTGGAATTTACATAGTGGAATTTACATCTCCCGCTAACCCCACGCCTAATTTATGAATGTCACATATAGTTTGATGTGACTAACGTAATTAAATCAACAAATACTTTATCACTTTTACTGTCACATATAGTTTGATGTGACTAACGTAATTAAATCAACAAATACTTTATCACTTTTACTTGGAAAGGTGTAGACTACGAGATCTTTAAGATACTGAATATGTTTAAGAACGTAGATTATAACAGAATGCTTAGCTTCAATGTCAATACAACACGTAAAAATGGCTGTAAATTAGAAGTTAAGAGGTTCAACACTAGTAGCATATGTTGAGATTTGTTCCAAAGTCTTAGTATTGTCAAAGAAAGAAAATACAGCATAACAAATAATATATATATATATATACAGTATAGCTTATGCCGGTATCACACGAGAGCTTTTATAGTCAACATTCGATTATCAAACAAAATCTGGCAACATTTCTGGAATATTTAGCACTGGTATCGGAAACTAGACTGGTGATAGATGAATGTAGGTGACAGTTATCATAGATGTGTTTACCGCATAAGCTGCCAGACCAGTGTTGAGGATAAATGTTGAGGGAAAAAGCGCTCGTGTGATTCCGGCTTTATGCAGGAAAATCCACAGGGAAGGAAGAAAAACACTATTCTCCTTTTGCATTTTCCTGCATCTGTTGGTTCACGTGTTGCTGTGACGTTGCATATATATATATATATATATATACTGTATATATATATATAATTATTGAAAGGGATAGTTGGTGTGGAAAGAGTGTATGACTTATTAAATACTTTCTAACCAGTGTTGGCTCAACCTGTGAAAAATAATGCCAGACTGCCTTGTACAAACTGCAAGGTCTGTACATGTTCTCTGTCTATATAACTCGAATAAGCCATGGTATAGTCAGTAGAGCGTCGGCTGCAGATCAAAGGGTCGGCGGATCGAGCCCACACTGTCAAAATGTTATTGGTATAGATGGCAAGCCCGGGCAACTTGACCTAGCGATTCGTGACAAACGCCTAATGTTCATGGCCACCCCTTCTCAGGAATTACGTCGTCTGAAAAAAAAAAAAAATACAAGAAAATAATAATGATAATGATAAATAAATAAATAAATAATAATAATAATAATAATAATAATAATAATAATAATAATAATAATACTGATAATAATTAGATAATTACTACTACTACTACTAATAATAATAATAATATTAATAATAATAATAACCGATAATAATTAGATAAATACTACTACTACTACTACTACTACTAAAAATAATAATACTGATAATAATTAGATAAATACTACTACTACTACTACTACTACTACTACTACTAAAAATAATAATACTGATAATAATTAGATAAATACTACTACTACTACTACTAATAATAATAATAATAATAAAATAATGATAATAATAACAATAATAAAATAATAATAATAATAATACTGATAATAATTAGATAAATAATAATAATAATAATAATAATAATAATTAAGACTAATGATTGTCTCAGATCTTGAAGACAGCCACGAACTCCCAGTCGCAAAAGATCTGCGAGAAGCACCTTAGGAAATAATTTTCTAGTGAGTTTGTCACCGTCTTAAGGGGAGGCAGACCGTTTTTCTGGACCCTCTTTTCCCTAATGTTTAGCCCCACTAGCTTTGATATTATAAGACGTTCGGCCCATTAGTTTGGCGATTTTAACACCTTTCGCCCCATTTCGTTGTCAATTTTAAGACCTTTCGTGCCATTTAGGTGTCGTTTTTTTCCTGGCGAGCGATAGCGAGCCTGCAATTTTAAGAGGAACCGGCCTTCGGCCGGGAAATTTTTCTACCGAAAAATTTACAAATTTATCTTAAAAGGGGGTCTAGGGGTGTTTTTCTAAGCTTGATGGAGGTCTAGGGAGGAAACTAACAAAATATACGAATAAATGAATTAATAGACCAAACAAACGGCCAGTTCCCCCAGGCCAGGGGGAAGAGGCGTATTTATTGGCTTATTTATTTATCTTCTTGTTATTTTTGTTTCAGTTTCCTCCATAGACCTCCATCAAGCTTAACAAAACACCCCAAGATCCCCCTTCCAAGATATATTTGTACATTTTTTGATAGAAAAATGTCAGCCGAAGACGTGTTACTACTATATTACAGGCTGGCTATCGCTCGCCAGGAAAATATCGACACCTGAATTGCACGAAAGTTCTTAATATTGACAAAACAATGGGGTGAAAGGTCTTAAAATCGCCAAACTAATGGACCGAACGTCTTAAAATCTGAAAACTAATGGGGCTAAACATGAGGGAGAAGGGAAGCTAGAAAAGCCAACCTCCTACTCCCTAAAAGAACACGTCATTTGAGCCCTCATTAGGAAGTCTGACGCCAACCTCTTGACAACAAAAATGGTGTAATGCCTTCTTTTGTATTCGATTTTAGTTACACTTTGACGATTTTATGCAGCTTAGGAAGGACATGTGGTAGCTAAAAGGATTGATTGAGATGGTCCATAGCCTTTTCATGGGTAGACGTCTTTCCTAAGCTGATTAAAGTTGTCAGGATATAATGTAAAGGATATCGCCGGTACAGAATGGGTTAAAAGGGTCCGGTGTGTCAGTGGGCTTAGGCTGGTGGTGTGGCTTAGTGGTGAAGGTGGGGCTGAAGAATGTTATTGTCTTGTCTCTCATTATGATGGTGTAACTGTAATTATTTTGTATAACATAATTATTAAATGTATGTCAGGTATATATATATATATATATATATATACTATATATGTATATACCGGTATATATATATATATATATATATATATATATATATATATATATATATATATATATATATATATATATATATTATATGTATATATATATATGTATATATATATATATTAAATGTATATATATATATATATTAAATGTATGTCAGGTATATATATATATAGCCAAATTCAATTATGTGTATTAAGAAACACAATAGGCCTATGGGATTCGAGTGGCTACATCTAACCAAACCTGCCTTTCTTGTTTCCAGGAAAGCTCTCCCGGACCCCCTCACCGCGGGCCCTCTCCCTCCCTGACGAGGAGGACCAGGAGCCGCCCGAAGTGACCTCCTCCTCCGACGCTGCGGCCAAGGACGACCCCCATAACGACCCCCACAACGACGACGCCACCAGCCCCAAAAGCACCACCTCCTCCTGTTCCTCCGACGGGCGGGACTCGAAAAGGGCGCATCTGGAGGGGTCGTGCAACTGCGAGGACCTGCGGGGCGTCACCTGTTATCTGGAGACCAAGGATCTGTGGGAGAAGTTCCACGAGCTGGGCACCGAGATGATCATTACCAAGAGTGGCAGGTGAGTGGCTCCCGCACTCCTGTTTCAAAGGGTTATCACACTATTACATTTATTACCTAACTTTATCAGTATTATTATTTGTTATTTTATTATAAATTGTTATTTATGCAAATACTTCACTGTCAACGTTTTAGTTTAGCTTCTGCAGTCATTGTTTTGTAGATAAAGATAAATCTAATATAATAAATATATAAAAAAAAATATAAAAAAATAACAATTTAAGCTTCTGGGAATTATTTATAGTGTCGACAGTACCAAGATCGTTGCTTCAATGGCAAAATATATTTGTTTATGTTTATTAAATTTAATTACAAAAAGTGTGTATATTTGATATAATTTCATTGGCCAGAGTGTACCTTAAAGAGAATCTTAGTTTGATAACCCTTATAGAACTCAAATTTGTTTTATAATCATTATCGTATTATATTCTTTCTTTTACTGATTGAAAGGTCTATTTTTTCTTTTACTGAATGAAAGGCAAATGTGTGTCAGATTATGAACGTTTATACTGTAATTTCTTTAACTATTTTAAAATATTGTCTCCTGCGATGCCGGGTGCCTAATATGAATAGAAGGTAAGTCGCAAATTGATTTATATAGGTCTTTCTGCTTCAATTATTTCCCTTTTATATACCGCCATGAACATTTAGGTGCGTCATAATGTGTCTTTCAACCTTTAGTGTGAGTTTCATGAATTTTAACCTTTAGTGTGAGTCTCTTTAATTTCGACTTCTAGTGTGAGTCTCATGAATTTCGACCTTTTGTGTATCATGAATTTCGACTTTTAGTGTGAGTCTCATGAATTTTGACCTTTAGTGTGAGTCTCATGAATTTCGACCTTTAGTGTGAGTCATGAATTTCGAATTTTAGTGTGTCTCATGAATTTCGACCTTTAGTGTGAGTCTCATGAATTTCGACCTTTAGTGTGAGTCTCATGAATTTCGACCTTTAGTGTGAGTCTCATGAATTTTGACCTTTGGTGTGAGTCTCATGAATGTCTACCTTTAATGGGAGTCTCATTAATTTCGACTTTTAGTGTGTGTCTCATGAATTTCGACCTCTAGTACGAATCTCGTGAATTTTGACTTTTAGTGTGTGTCTCATGAATTTCGACCTAGTACGAATCTCATGAATTTTGACTTTTAGTGGGATTCTCATGAATTTCGACCTAGTACGAATCTCATGAATTTTGACTTTTAGTGGGATTCTCATGAATTTGGACCTCTGGTGTTAATCTCATAAATGTTGACCTTTAGTGTGAGTCTCATGAATTTCGACCTTTAGTGTCATTCTTTTGAATTTGACTCTTGGTGATTATCTATAAGGTATATTTGACTCTTGGTGATAATTTATAAGGTATATTTGACTCTTGGTGATAATCTATAAGGTATATTTGACTCTTGGTGATAATCTATAAGGTATATTTGACTCTTGGTGATAATCTATAAGGTATATTTGACTCTTGGTGATAATCTATAAGGTATATTTGACTCTTGGTGATAATTTATAAGGTATATTTGACTCTTGGTGATAATTTATAAGGTATATTTGACTCTTGGTGATAATTTATAAGGTATATTTCGTGAATTTCAACATGAATTTCTACTTCCAAGTATGACAATTAGTATGACTCAATGACAAGTGTATTTTCTCGCGTAATAGTGGTAAGAAGTGAAGTGATTTTTTTTTTTTTTTTTTTTTTTCTTATTGTGCTATGCAAATACAAAATACAGTTATGACTGAGAGCGATTATTGTTTTGCATGTTTTACCAATTACCTAATGTTTCTTGTTAAGGGGAGGTATTTAGTTTGTTCCCTAGACCTCCATCAAGCTTAAAATTACTCCCCCTTGACCTCCTTTCAAGAAAAATGTGTAAATTTTTTCGGTAGAAAAGTGTCCCGGACGAAGGCCGGTTCCTCTTAAATTACAGGCTCGCTTTCGCTCGCCAGGAAAAAATCGACACTTAAATGGCATGAAAGGTCTTAAAATTGACAGAAAGGGAGCGAAAGTTCTTAAAATCGCCAAAATAATGGGGCGAACGTCTTAAAATCTCAAAAGCAATCGGGCTAAACATGACGGAGAAAGGGGTCCAGAAAAAAAATCCCTCAAGTGGAAATCTCCCCTTAATGGCACGCGCAAATGTGTGTGTGTGTGTGTGTGTGTGTGTGTGTGTGTGTGTGTGTGTGTGTGTGTTAATGTATATGTTTTGTATTTGTGTAATTGTTTATATAAATACTTTATATATATATATATATATATATATATATATATATATATATATATATATATATATATATATATATATACAGGTATATATATTTATTTATTTATTTATTTATATATTTTTATTGTTTTATAAAGTGTGTGTGTGTGTGTGTGTGTGTGTGTGTGTGTGTGTGTGTGTGTGTGGTGTCTGTGTGTGTGTGTGTGTGTGTGTGCAATGTGTATATATATGTGCCACAATCAACCCCCCAGATGACCCAAGTACCGCTACCATCGACTCCAACAATAAACTTACCATGTCGATGAGTTATACTAGGAATTCTGGGTATTTGTCACGGCCAGCGATAATTGAGTGCCATCTACTCTAATAGCCGGGGGTATCGAATTAACATTAAGGGGGTAGGGGGTATTTTTTGGTATATATGTATATGCAGTATACTGTATATATATATATACAGTATATATATATATATATATATATATATATATATATATATATATATATATATATACTGTATATATATATATTATTTTTTTTTTTTTTTTTTTAGTTTCTTCGCTAGACCTCCATCAAACTTTAAAAACACCCCCCCTAGATCCCCCTTCGAGATATGTTTGTACATTTTTCGGCAGAAAAATTTCCCGGCCGAAGGTCGGTTCCTCCTAAAATTACAGTCTCGCCAGGAAAAGATCGACACCTCAATGTCACGAAAGGTACTAATATTGACAAAGAAATGGGGTGAAATGTCTTGAAATCGCCAAACTAATGAGGCGAAGGTCTCAAAATATCAAAAACTAATGGGGTTAAACAAGAAGGAGAAGGGGGGCCGGCCAGACAAAACAACCCCCCCCCCCCATAAACACCGCCGTGACGATAGATTTCCCGTAACCAGCAATGTCCTTGGAAAAACTGGGTGAAAGCTGTTATATACGGTTTTTACGCCCGCCGCTAATTATTACGAGGGAAGCGAGAAAAAGAGCGGTATTGGGATTGTCGTGTTTGTGTCGTTAAAGGGAATGGCTAAGGTAATTTATGGGGAGGATTGTATTTATTGGTTTATTTATTTATTTATTTGTTTGTTTGTTAATGCTATTATTATTATTATTATTATTATTATTATTATTATATATATTTCTTTACTTTTGTCGATAAACCTCCATCAAGCTTAGAAATACCCCGAAGATCCCCCTTCGAAATAAATGTGTGCGTTTTCGTAGAAAGAAGCCTGAGTCGAAGGCCAGTTCTTCCTAAATATCAGGCTCGCTTTCGCTCGCCTGAAAAAAAAATCGATACCTAAGTAGCACAAAAGGTCTAAATATCGCCAAAATGATGGGTAGAATGTCTTAAAATGTCAAAACCAAGGGTTAAATGTCATAAACTAATAGGTAATGTGTCTTAAAATGTCAAACTATTGGGTAACATGTCTCGACAATTCAAAACTAATTGATAGAATGTCTTAAAATATCCAAATCTATGGGTAGAATGTCTTAAAATGTCAAAACCTATGGGTAGAATGTCTTAAAATGTCAAACTATTGGGTAACATGTCTCGACAATTCAAAACTAATTGATAGAATGTCTTAAAATATCAAAACCTATGGGTAGAATGTCTTAAAATGTCAAAACCTATGGGTAGAATGTCTTAAAATGTCAAAACCTATGGGTAGAATGTCTTAAAATGTCAAAACCTATGGGTAGAATGTCTTAAAATATCAAAACCTATGGGTAGAATGTCTTAAAATTTCAAAACCTATGGGTAGAATGTCTTAAAATGTCAAAACTAATGGACTGAATATGAAGGAGAAGTCGGTCCAGAAAAAAACCCTCTTTAATTTGTTGATTATCGGAATAATTAACTGCTGTTGAACTGACCTGATAAAAAATATTGGAGTATTTTTGCATGTTTATAGCGAAGACTGAATTATATGGTGGGGTGAATGTGAAGTAATAATTGCGATATATAGATGGGAGAGAACGATAACTACATAATTAGAGGGACTAATCGGTATTGGAATTATATATATCATGCATTATTACTTATATGAATGTTTTGACAATTAGAACTAATAATAGGTAAATTATTGATGACTAACTAGTCACGCAATATACTGTATAGATAACTGTGATATAAGGATATATATAATAATATATATATATATATATATATATATATATATATATATATATATATATATATATATATATATATATATACCGGGTATATTTATATATAACTTATATATATATATATATATATATATATATATATATATATATATATATATATATATATATATGTTTATATATGTGTAGTTTTAATTGAGCCACCACCCTCGAATCTTAAAAGGAAGCTGGCTGCCTTGAAAGCAAAGCCCCTCACCGTGGGAAACAAAGGTCTTAAGATGAGAGCCACGAGAGGAGGAGAACAAATAACAACAAATAGAACAAGACGATCAAGGGTGAGGGCGAGGGTGAGGGGAAGGGGAAGGGGTGAGGGGAGATGGGTCGCTTTTCTGGTCCCCTTTCTTCCTCGTGTTTATCCCCATTAGTTTTTAGATTTTATGACGTTCGGCCCATTGGTGTGTCGATTATATAAACTTTTGTCCCACTTCTATATCAATATAAAGACCTTTCGTACCATTTAGGTGTCGATTTTCCCCTGGCGAGCAATAGCGATCCTGACATTTTAAGAGGAACTGTCCTTTGGCCTGTTAATTTTTCTACCGAAAAATGTACACATTTATCTTGAAGGGGGTCTAGAGGGTGTTTTTCTAAGCTTGATGGAGGTTTAGCGAGGACACTAATAAATATAGGAATAAATGAATTAATAGACCAACAAAAACGGGCCATCTTCCCTTAAGGGGAGGTTTTTAGTGCGTTTCCTAGACTTCCATCAAGCTTGAAATTACACCCCCTTTGATCCTCTTTCAAGATAAATTTGTACATTTTTCGGTAGAAAAATTTCCCGGCCAAAGGCCGGTTCCTCTTAAATAAAAGGCTCGCTATCGCTCGCTAGGAAAAAATCGACGCCTAAATGGCACGAAAGGTCTTAACAGTGACATAAATGGGGCGAAAGTTCTTAAAATCGTCAAACTAATGGGGCGAACGTCTTAAAATCTCAAAAACAATGGGGCTAAACATGAGGGAGAAGGAAGTTCGAAAAAAAATCCCTCAAGTGGAAATCTCCCCTTAAGGGTTGAGGGAAGATATAGCCCCGTTATCAAGTGATTATTGTCTCGAAGCCATTACTGAACCACCGGTATTTTACATCCACCCTCGTAAAATGGGGCTCACAGCTTATTAATTCCTTCTGTACGGTCGCGCTAATAAGTCATGTCCCAGCTGTCATTACGTTTGGCTTGCTCTGTGCTGTATTCATTTCTGTCAGATGTTGAATAGGGGGGGGTAAGTGTAGGAACATGGTTGGATATTTCACTCGGTATGAAGAAATGAAGCTTAGATAATTATTGCCGATATCAATTATTGATCCAAACATACTTGGTGCTGAGCCATCACTTATTAGCGCGACTGTACCGGCAGCGTCTCGTTATTTTATTCTAACTATATTTAGACGATTTTGTGCAGTTGAAGAAGGATCTGTGGTAGTAAAAAGGGTTAAGTGAGATATTTCGAAGCCTGTTAAAGCCTGTTAAGCTGCATAAACCGTCTTATAGTAGCCAGAATAAAGTTTAACCCTCTCCGACATATGACGCGATTTTGAGCCTATTGGGGATACTTTAAAGCCTTTGTTACCATCAGGGGTATTTAGAAACCTTTCGTTTAGTTACTTCAACCTTACTTTTACTGAAAACTAATTTTGGAGAGGTAATTATAAGAGTGAGAGAGAACTCTTTATTATTGCTAATCTGGCAACCTCTGCGTCATAAATGCGTGAAAGGGTTAAAAGGCGAAAGCGGTACAGAAGGGGTTAATTTACTATAGTCGGTTTCTATTCAACTGACGGTAAATTGAATCCCTTAGCAGCTAATTGAATCCCTTAGCAGCTAATTGAATCCCTTAGCAGCTAATTGAATCCCTTAGCAGCTAATTGAATCCCTTAGCAGCTAATTGAATCCCTTAGCAGCTAATTGAATCCCTTAGCAGCTAATTGAATCCCTTAACAGCTAATTGAATCCCTTAGCAGCTAATTGAATCCCTTAACAGCTAATTGAATCCCTTAGCAGCTAATTGAATCCCTTAGCAGCTAATTGAATCCCTTAACAGCTAATTGAATCCCTTAGCAGCTAATTGAATCCCTTAGCAGCTAATTGAATCCCTTAGCAGCTAATTGAATCCCTTAGCAGCTAATTGAATCCCTTAGCAGCTAATTGAATCACTTAGCAGCTAATTGAATCACTTAGCAGCTAATTGAATCACTTAGCAGCTAATTGAATCACTTAGCAGCTAATTGAATCACTTAGCAGCTAATTGAATCACTTAGCAGCCTATTGAATCTCTTAGCAGCTAATTGAATCCCTTAGCAGCTAATTGAATCACTTAACAGCTAATTGAATCACTTAGCAGCTAATTGAATCACTTAGCAGCTAATTGAATCACTTAGCAGCTAATTGAATCACTTAGCAGCTAATTGAATCACTTAGCAGCTAATTGAATCACTTAGCAGCTAATTGAATCCCTTAACAGCTAATTGAATCCCTTAGCAGCTAATTGAATCCCTTAGCAGCTAATTGAATCCCTTAGCAGCTAATTGAATCCCTTAGCAGCTAATTGAATCCCTTAGCAGCTAATTGAATCCCTTAGCAGCTAATTGAATCCCTTAACAGCTAATTGAATCCCTTAACAGCTAATTGAATCCCTTAACAGCTAATTGAATCCCTTAGCAGCTAATTGAATCCCTTAGCAGCTAATTGAATCCCTTAACAGCTAATTGAATCCCTTAGCAGCTAATTTCTCGATACGTAATGCAATGATATGAAACTACTCTATAATTATCTGCATCATATTAACCCTTTCAAGCTCCAATACGCGTTTCTGTTCTGTTTTCTGGCTACTATTAGACGATTTTATTCATATTAGTAACGGTATATGGAAGTGAAAGGGTTGATTGAGATAGTATTGACCCTTTTCATACCCACAGATCCTTCCTAAGCTGCATAAAATCGTCTAATGATAGCCAAAATAAACTGCTAAAACGCGTCAGAGCTTCAAGAGGTTAAGACCTAGTATATATATAATTAAAATATAATTAAAAGGTATGACCACCTGGCTTAACAATAATTAGCACCATATTTGACAATAAAATCTTCAAAATAACTGAGAAATCTTAACCCTCTCACGTTCTTGATGCAATTTTGAGCCTATTAGGGATACTTTTAAAGCCTTTGTTACCATCAGGGGTATTTAGAAACCTTTAGTTTAGTTACTTCAACCTCTGCAGTTGTCTTGGAGTTAGCTGTGTTGAGCCTATTAGGGATACTTTTAAAGCCTTTGTTACCATCAGGGGTATTTAGAAACCTTTAGTTTAGTTACTTCAACCTCTGCAGTTGTCTTTGAGTTAGCTGTGGGCAGAAAACTAATTTTGGAGAGGTAATTATAAGAGTGAGAGAACTCTATTTCTTATTATTAATCTGGCAACCTCTGCGTCATATGGTCGTGAGAGGGTTAATTGGAGGGGGGGGGGGTGTCCACGATTTTGTATAAGTACATACGATTGACCTAGAAAGAGGGTGGCACCGCGGAGAGTTAGTTTTACACGTATATCGAGTATCCCAGGTATATCGGGAAATAACACGCCCCCCCCCCCCTCTCTCTTTAACGGCATTTCTTCACGCAGGTGTAATGTAAGACACACAGGTAAAAACACTTCCGGCGGGGGGTTGGGGGGGAGGGGGGCAAACTCGACAACTGGGTACAACTAGCGGTGGGCAATTATCGTAATGACAGACGTACGGTAGTGATTCGTTGGATATATATGGTAAAAAGCTAAAGTTAAAAAAACAAAAAAATGAACGTCGAAGTGCTGTGTGTTTGTGTTGTAATTCACACACACGCACGCACACTCACTCTCGTACTCTCTCTCTCTCCTTATCTGTCTATCTATCTATCTATCTATCTATTTGTCTATCCATCTATATCCATTTGTCTATCCATCTCTATCTTTGTCTATCCATCTCTATCTTTGTCTATCCATCTCTCTATCTATTTATCTATCCATCTATCTATTTGTCTATCCATCTCTATCTATTTGTCTATCCATCTCTCTTCTTTTATTGTCTATCCATCTCTTCTTTTATTGTCTATCCATCTCTCTTCTTTTATTGTCTATCCATCTCTCTTCTTTTATTGTCTATCCATCTCTCTTCTTTTATTGTCTATCCATCTCTATCTATTTGTCTATCCATCTCTATCTATTTGTCTATCCATCTCTCTATCTATTTGTCTATCCATCTCTCTATCTATTTGTCTATCCATCTCTATCTTTGTCTATCCATCTCTCTATCTATTTGTCTATCCATCTCTATCTATTTGTCTATCCATCTCACTATCTATTTGTCTATCCATCTCTCTATCTATTTGTCTATCCATCTCTATCCTTGTCTATCCATCTCTCTATCTATTTATCTATCCATCTCTATCTATTTGTCTATCCATCTCTATCTATGTGTCTATCCATCTCTATCTTTGTCTATCCATCTCTATCTATTTGTCTATCCATCTCTCTATCTATTTATCTATCCATCTCTATCTATTTGTCTATCCATCTCTATCTATTTGTCTATCCATCTCTATCTATTTGTCTATCCATCTCTATCTATTTGTCTATCCATCTCTATCTATTTGTCTATCCATCTCTATCTTTGTCTATCCATCTCTATCTATTTGTCTATCCATCTCTCTATCTATTTATCTATCCATCTCTATCTATTTGTCTATCCATCTCTATCTATTTGTCTATCCATCTCTATCTATTTGTCTATCCATCTCTCTATCTATTTGTCTATCCATCTATCTATTTGTCTATTCATCTCTATCTATTTGTCTATCCATCTCTATCCATTTGTCTATCCATCTCTATCTATTTGTCTATCCATCTCTATCTATTTGTCTATCCATCTCTATCTATTTGTCTATCCATCTCTATCTATTTGTCTATCCATCTCTATCCATTTATCTATCCATCTCTATATATTTGTCTATCCATCTCTATCTATTTGTTTATCCATCTCTATCTATTTGTCTATCCATCTCTATCTATTTGTCTATCCATCTCTATCTATTTGTCTATCCATCTCTATCTATTTGTCTATCCATCTCTATTTATTTGTCTATCCATCTCTATTTATTTGTCTATCCATCTCTATTTATTTGTCTATCCATCTCTATCTATTTGTCTATCCATCTCTCTATCTATTTGTCTATCCATTCTCTCTCTCTCTCTCTATATATATATATATATTTATCTATCCATCTCTATCCATCTCTCTCTCTCTCTCTCTCTCTCTCTCTCTCTCTCTCTCTCTCTCTCTCTCTCTCTCTCTCTCTCTCTCTCTCTCTCCCCCCCCCCCCCCATTTACCCACACCTACACAAACACTCTCGTAAATCCGGAATGTTGCAGAATTCAATGGATAATAATGCCAAATATTAAAAGGCAAAACAAAAGAACTGGAATGCACACGGTTCGGCTCAGCGGCACCATGGGGTAAACAGTGGAGAAAAAGTTGACAATGTATTATTTTTATGTATGTGTGTGTGTAATAATAATAATAATAATAATAAACGGTTTATTAAAGAATGGCAGCCTCATGAGCTGAAAATACACATTTTACAATTTAGTGTGTGTACTTACTCTAGTTGTATTGCGGGAGTGAGCATGCTCGTTATTTCCCGCCTCCTATATGTGTAGGTGTTATATGTATCGTTGGAATGGCTGTGGATGTGTGTGTAGTCTGTATTTTTAGCCAATTGGCGACATCGGAAACGAAGGCTTAGGGTGGATCTGTATGGTACCATTCTCACTATAGACGGTACCGTCTCGCCCGAAGGCTTAGGTAGCCATCAGCTTAGGTGAACCATATGATACCCATCTCGCCTTGTACCATTTTTGCCAACCCCAGATGGGACGTCACAACGTCGTCCACTTATTCCAGGTACCTATTTACAGCTAGGTGAACTGAGGCTAACACATGAAAGGAGACAAGCCCAATTTGTCTCCGCCCGGCCGGGGGATTGAACCCCCGACCCCTAGTGTGTGAGACGAGAGCGCTACCTACTAGGCTACGGGCTGTGTGTGTGTGTGTGCGTGCGTGCGTGTGTGTGTGTGTGTGTGTGTGTGTGTGTGTGTGTGTGTGTGTGTGTGTGTGTGTGTGTGTGTGTGTGTGTGTGTGTGTGTGTGTGTGTAAAAGACGTTTGCCCCAGTAGTTTGTCGATTATAATACCTTTTGCCCCATTTAGTTGTCAATATTCAGACCTTTAGTGCCATTTAGGTATCCATATTATTCTGGCGAGCGATAGCGAGCCTGTCATTTTTGAGGAACCGGCCTTAGGTCAGGAAATGTGTCTACCGAAAAATGTACAAATTAATCTCAAAAGGGGGTCTTGAGGATGTTTTGTTTAAGTTTCATGGAGGGCCAGGGAGGAAACCAAAATTATAATAGATTAATAAATTATAATTTAAATTCATAAATAATAATAGATTCATAAATTAACAAATATATATCGCCTGGAGGTGGCAACAACCATACTAATTTTAACCCTTTACAGATTGTGACGCATTTAGACGATTTTATAGAGTTTAAGAAGAATCTGTTTGAATAAGGGTCAATACGGTCTCACATAACCCCCTGATTTACATATACCCTTCCTAATCTGAATACAATCGTCTAATGATAGCTGGAAAACAGGAACAAAATGCGTATTGGATCTTGAAAGGGTTAAGTAGGATGTCATCGGATTGAAAGGGTTAATTCGATTATTCCCTTGGGTGACTCAAGACTGTCTCAATTAAACCGTCTTGCTGGTGTAATGTTGAGGTGTCTAAAACTCTGTGTGTGATAACCCGGGTTCGAATCCTGGTGGATCACATATATGCTTTCATTAATTTTATTTGGAGGTGTTTGGTGCTGTGGTGAAATTAATAACAATAGCTTAAGGGGAGGTATTTAGTTTGTTCCCTAGACCTCCATCAAGCTTAAAATTACACCCCTTTCAGTCCCTTTCAAGATAAATTTGTACATTTTTCGGTAGAAAAATGTCCCGGCCAAAGGCCGATTCCTCTTAAAATACAGGCTCGCTATCGCTCGCCAGGATAAAATCGACACCTGAATTGCACGAAAGGTCTTAATATGGGGTGAAAGTTCTTAAAATCGCTAAACTAATGGGGCAAACGTTTTATAATATCAAAAGCAATGGGGCTAAACATGAGGGAGAAAGGGGTCAAGAAAACAAATCCCTCAAGTGGAGATCTCCCCTGATTAACCCTCTGACTCCCATATACCCCTTTCCAATCTATCTATACCCCTTTCCAATCTATCTATACCCCTTTCCAATCTATCTATATATAAAATCGTCTAAGGCTAGCCCGAATAAAAGACCAAAACGCGTCACAATCCTCAAGGGGTTAAGGTTTGGCCGGTTAAGGGGAGAGGGGTCGTTTTGCTGGTCACCCTTCTTCCTCATGTTTAGCCCCATGAGTTTTCAAATTTAAAGACGTTCGGCCCATTAGTTTGGCAATTTTAATAACCTTTCGCCCCATTTATTTGTCAACATTTAGACTTTTCGTGTTATTTAGGAGTCGATTTTTTCCTGGCGAGCGATAACGAGCCTATTATTTAAGAGGAACCGGCCTTCGGCCGGGACAGTTTTCTATCGAAAAATGTACAAATATATCTTGAAGGAGGGCCTTGTTTTTTTTTTTTTTTTAAAGCTTGATGGAGGTCTAAACAGGAAACTAAGAATATATATAAAAAAATAAATATATGAGCAAATATATACGTCCATCAGAGAGGTGAGCTAAGGAGAACATTGTGTGTTAGGTAAGAACGGATTGATGACGTTATTTCGTGCACAAAACATAGTACACATTCGTGGACGCAAAACAGTAAAATAGTGAGTTTAAAAATCGGCTACACTAAAGGAGGTGTCACACGAACGTCAATTTTTACGAACAATTGTTGTCTGGCTGCTTGAAAATATATGTTCCATAAGAAATAAACTGCCTAACCTATTCTACTGTCGAGCTAGTGTAACATCGCTTTAGTTTGTGCCAGGTAAATTGCTTGTTGACGCAGGGAAAACCATCAATGCCACATAAACTCTTAAAACGATAGCCCCCTCCAAAAAAATATCAGTTACCCTA
>CM064513.1:94505422-94508804 GCA_032716605.1 Paralithodes platypus
CACTAATAACAGTACAGTACAGTACAGTATATACATTACTACAATACACTAATAACAGTACAGTACAGTACAGTATATACAACATTACTACAGTACACTAATAACAGTACAGTACAGTACAGTATATACAACATTACTACAATACACTAATAACAGTACAGTACAGTACAGTATATACAACATTACTACAGTACACTACACCAGTCTTTGTGTTCTACTACCTCTATGGGCTGTCCAGACCAGATGGCTGGAGTAAAATAGGAAAAGAAGAGGAAGAACAAGCTGAGAAGTGAGAAGTACAGTAGAAGACTGAAAGTTCTCGGGCTCAACCAAGTTTCTTCTTGGGCCTGTACACGAATTTGTCTTTATATATTTGTTTTTACTGTGTGGGTGGGGGTGTGTATGTGTGTGTGTGTGTGTGGGGGTGTACAATATAATAATATAACAACAAAAGTAAATATAATAACGTCTCCTACATAATAGAACAGCTGTGAATATACCAACAGCGTTTACACTACAGTCGTTATACTCAGTGAAACCCAAACCAAAGACTTGATAGACACGAGATAAATAAATCCCGTAACTCAGGTAGATGGACGGGCGGGCGGGCAGGTGAAGAAAGGCGGCCGTAAGAAAGGACCAAAGAAAAGGGTTAGTATTGATAGCGAAGGTTTGGCTGCAATATTAAAGTTTCACCAAGTACCCATAACACGGGATTCTATAGTCTGGCCACAATGTTCATAATAAATCGGCCGTATTTCAGAGATAAACGCCCATTTGACAATACTATAATAAGTTGACAACAACTTGGAGCGATGATAAAAACCCGTGTTTCTCAGAACCCTTGTACTGGGCTGAATTAGTAAGCACGGCAAAACGTTATATACATTGGTTCTGAGAAGTAGACATATTGTATATAGTGTAATCTCTATATACAGAGGAAAACAGATTATCATGATATATATATATATATATATATATATATATATATATATATATATATATATACTGCGTGGGTGAGTGTATGTGTGTGTGTGTGTGCGACTATATGTTTTAGTTGTGTGTGCTCATAAGTGTGAGGGTGTGTCATTGTGGTATGGTGTGTGAGTGTGTGTATGTGTATGTGTGTGTGTGTGTGTGTGTGTGACTATATTTTTTAGTTGTGTGTGCTCAGAAGTGTGAGGGTGTGTCATTGTGGTATGGTGTGTGAGTGTGTGTGTGTGTGTGTGTGTGTGTGTGTATCATTGTGTGTGTGTGAGAGAGAGTGTGTGCTTGGGGGGGGGGGGGGTCATTTATCATGTTCCCTCTTGTTATTTCCACCCTTTGTTTTTAGCTGGCTCGGTTTTTCTAATGTTATATATTATTTTCCGATTTTTAGCACTGGTGGTATTTTGTAATCTATAATTCGAGGAGGGGTGCGTTTTTTTTGGCTACGCCCTCCCCTTTTTCCTCCCCTTGGTTTGTAAAATATTTTTCCTTATAGATTAATTTGGAGTTTTTATACAAATACTGTGTTTAGTTTTTTATTCATTTATCGTTCAACACACCCAGGCATTTTTTTTATTTCATTTTATTTCCTTTGTTTGTCATGGATATCAATATGCAAATGTGCTCACCCCTTCCTCTTCGTACATATTGAGGGCAGATTTCCACTTGAGGGATTTTTTCCGGACCCCTTTCTCTCTCATGTTTAGCCCCATTGTTTTTTAGATTTTACGACGCTCGCCCCCTTTAGTTTGGCGATTTTAAGAACTTTCGCCCCATTTCTGTCAATTTTAAGAACTTTCGTGCCATTTAGGTGTCGAATTTTTCCTGGCGAGCGAAAGCGAGCCTGCAATTTGAGAGGAACCGGCCTTCGGCCGGGATATTTTTCTACCGAAAATTGTACAAATTTATCTTGAAAGGGGGTCTAGGGGGTGTAATTTTAGCTTGATGGAGTTCTTGGGAAGAAACTAAATACCTCCCCTTAAAATATGTCTGTATTTTCTTATATTGAAATATATGTCTCGGCGTTTACTTTAAGGGGGGTGACCTGTTTTTGTTCTGTCCTTTTCTATCTTTCTCTGGCTTGTATCCATTTGGCCCCATTCAGTCTACTGTTTTAAGACGTTTATCCCCATCCAGGTGTCAATTTCTTACTGGTGAGCGATAGCGAGCCAGCATTATATGAAGAAATCCGGCTTCTCCGGAGAAATTTTTCTATCGAAAAATGTACAAATTTTGCCTGTTGTCAAAAAAAAAAAAAAATGCTGGCTCGCTACCTCTCACCAGTAAAAAATTGACACCTGGATGGGGATAAACGTCTTAAAACAGTAGGCTGAATGGGGCCAAATGGATACAAGCCAGAGAAAGATAGAAAAGGACAGCACCAAAACAGGTCACCCCCCCCTAATGTTTGACAAATATGTTCGAGTGTTGAGTTATGTTATTCAATATTGGTATTGTCAAAATCATCCGTCTTTTGTCACTATAATGTACAACTACTGACAAATGTTCACGAGCTCTTGCGATTTTGTTTATGCATATATATTAACCCTTTCACGCATTTATGACGCAGAGGTTGCCAGATTACCAATAAGAAAATAATAGTTCTCGCACTCAAATAATTACCTCTTCAAAATTAGTTTTCTGCCCACAGCTAACTCAGAGACAACTGCAGAGGTTGAAGTAACTAAACTAAAGGTTTCTAAAGACCCCTGATGGTAACAAAGGCTTTAAAGTATCCCCAATAGGCTCAACACAGCTAACTCAAAGACAACTGCAGAGGTTGAAGTAACTAAACTAAAGGTTTCTAAAGACCCCTGATGGTAACAAAGGCTTTAAAGTATCCCCAATAGGCTCAACGCAGCTAACTCAAAGACAACTGCAGAGGTTGAAGTAACTAAACTAAAGGTTTCTAAAGACCCTTGATGGTAACAAAGGCTTTAAAGTATCCCCAATAGGCTCAAAATCGCGTCATATGTCGGAGAGGGTTAAACTTTATTCTGGCTACTATAAGACGGTTTGTGCAGCTTATAAGGGGCCTCCAACCTTTAACAGGCTTCGAAATATCTCACTTAACCCTTTTTACTAATAGGCTCAAAATCGCGTCATATGTCGGAGAGGGTTAATTTAGAATGATGTTCGGTATCAAATCAGCTATGTATAAATATTTAAATGATATGTATTTATTGATATATAGCTGATATAATCTGAACATCAGTCTAAAATTCTAAATGGTAATATCTGCTTGAAGAAAATCACAAGACCTCACGAATATTTTTCAGTAGCTCTACGTACATTAATGACATAGATGTTTATAGGCATATTTTGTCGCTGTATGTTAAATTACTTTTATATTTGTTATTTTTGTTGATGTGTGGGTGTGTGCTTGGTTTGAGAG
>CM064513.1:94508904-94528904 GCA_032716605.1 Paralithodes platypus
GGTTGTGTACCCCACCCCCCTCCCTCTTCGAGACGCTGCTCTCTCGCTCTCTCTCGCTCATGATGCTATCGATATCTCCTAATCGGATGGTATCTATACCCCTTAACTTCCTCAATTACATACAAAAACAGATTACCCCCACAATCAGAGAGCTAGATCTGATATATCTGATCTGCTCTCTCGTCTCGTATCTCTCTCTCTCCCTCTCTATCGTCTCGTGATGATGCCTCTCTCTCTCTATCTATCTACCTCTCCATCTATCTATCTATTTAACTTCCTCAATTACATACACACACATATTCTCCCTCCCCCCCTTCTCTCTCTCTCTGATGGTCACGCAAGAGGGTAGTTCCGTAGGTTTTTGCCATCTAACATTAAATAAATCATGCGTTTGTAACTAGCCCGTGTTGTAATCTTGGGTCACCAGCAAATATAATTGGGAAGCTTGTAGGCACCAGTCGAACAGGGCATTACCCAGGGGAGGCCGAATAGGCATGTGATAAGGAGTTGCTGGAACTACTGTTTCACTTGCCTGGCTTCCCCCACTGTTTCTATGTGTGCCTCATCTACACAGAGAGTAATCCAGCTAACTCTTACAAACACCTCCTCCTATATTTTTAACTACACTTAACAAGCACACCAGACATCTTTCCCAAACATCTAAATTACCTATAATGTATCTTAAATTTGGCTTTCTGTCACTCTTTCAACCTCTGGGGCAGGCACTTGTTACAGGCAGATTTGCCTTTTGTTTTCTTCACACACATAGAAACAAAAATCAACCAGTAGTCCATTTTAATCGATAGATCTTAAGCACTGATAATTCAACCAGGACCAACTAAGCCAACCAACTTAAGGAGAAATTGTTATCATTTATTAATTTAATTATGTATACATTTAATATTTGTCTTTAAGTTTCGTCCCTAGACCTCCATCAAGCTAAAATAAAATACCCCCAAAGACCTTCCTTCGAGATACATTTTTGCATTTTTCAGTCTAAAAAATGCCTCCTAAATAGCAGTCTTGCTATCACTCGCCAGGGAAAAAAAAAAAAAAACTAAATAGCACGAAAGGTCTGGGAACAGACAAAGATATTGAGCGAAAGGTCTCTAAATAGCCAAACTAGTGGGGGGAACGTCTTAAAATCTCAAAAATAATAGGCTAAACACGAGGGAGAAAGGGGTCCCGAAAACGAAACTAAAAACACCCCTTAAATTATTATACGTCCCAGCATGAATTGAATGCTAACTTATGTGGAATGATTATCCAATAGTTTCCATTATCATGTTTACCCTGTATTCCTCTAAAACGAATTTCTTCTTCTTCTTCTTCTTCCTGCTTTCACCTCCTCCTCTTCTTCCTCCTATCCCTCGTTCCTCTCCTCCTCCTTCTTCTTCTTCAATTCTTCCTTATTGTCTTGTTACTTCTTCAATTCTTCTTCTTGCTGCGTCCTTCTTCCTCCTCTCCTCTGCCTCCTCCGCCTCCTCCTATCCTTGCCTATTCTAATCTCTTCTTATTTCTTGGTCTTCTTCTTATTTGCTCTTCTTCTTCATTCTTCTTCTTCTCGGCTGCGGCGGCGTGCGGCGGCGGCGGCGGCGGCGCAGCATGAACGGAGGCGTTCCATCATAATCATCATTATAATCGTCTTTTTCATCATCAACTTCTTCTTCGACTTCTTCTTTGTCTTGTCGTTGATGTATATTCGTTTTTCCTCTTCTTCTTCTTCTATTTTTTCTTCTGCCTCGTCTTGTTATTGTTGTTGTTGTATTGTTTCTTCTTCTTCTTCTTCTTCTTCTTCTTCTTGTTGCTAATTAAGCGGTGGGTGAATTCGGGCTTTCCATCAGTTTCGGCGTCGACTGCAGCAGCTGGGGACAATACCGAATCTGCGTCTCCGGGCATTATTCACGTCTAAGGGAGGGGAGGGGGGGGGGGGGGGGGGGGGGGTGGGGGAGGGGGGGGTAACGGGTGGAGTGGGGGGCTGGCAGGTTCTCAAGACGCTCCCTGTCCCCCCTCTCTCTCCCTCTCTCTCTCTCTTCTAGGGTAAAAGACTGTTTAAGGGGAGATCTCCACTTGAGGGATTTTTTTGTTGACCCCTTTCTCCCTCATGTTTAGCCCCATTGCTTTTGATATTATAAAACGTTTGCCCCATTAGTTTAGCGATTTTAAGAACTTTCACCCCATATTAAGACCTTTCGTGCTATTCAGGTGTCAATTTTATCCTGGCGAGCGATAGCGAGCCTGTAATTTAAGAGGACCGGCCTTCGGCCGGGACATTTTTCTACCGAAAAATGTACAAATTTATCTTGAAAGGGACTCGAGGGGGTGTAATTTTAAGGTTGATGGAGGGCTAGGGAACAAACTAAATACCTCCCCTTAACTCTCTTTGTCCTTTTGAAACAACGTATAATTATTATACGTACATGTAATCCCATGTACTTTATGCTTTCTCAATAAAGAATCGAATCAATCAATCTCTCTCTCTCTCTCTCTCTCTCTCTCTCTCTCTCTCTCTCTCTCTCTCTCTCTCTCTCTCTCTCTCTCTCTCTCGTGTATTAATTAATTGGCGTTATTGACTGCTAACGAATGGGGGTTATTAGGAATGACGGAGGGGGGTCATTTCCCGCAAGACGCCAAATCAGGCCGAATATTCCGTGCAAGGAGGAGGCTTCAGATTTGTGTGTGTGTGTGTGTGTGGAGAGAGAGAAAGAGAGAGAGAGGTGAGGGGCCTAATTTAACAAGATAAACATAATAAAACTGAAGTGAAATCAGTTGACAGAGGCTGAGAGAGAGACTACTTCTTCTTATATCTTCCCGAGCCAATTCCAGCGCCATGTTGTTACCTTCACTCGTATCGGTTAAAGCAAGGGTAGTGACAGAAAAAGAAAACGAAAAAGAAGAAGAAAATAAGAAGAAGAAAGTTGAAGAAGTAAAAAGAAGAACGAGGGCTATAGACTATAGCGTACAAAGGGCGCCAATATGAGTACCACCCGCAGCCAAGTCCCTTCAACATACACACATATACACACACAGACACATCAACACACACACACACACACTAAACTACTACCCACACACACACACAAGATCATACACACATTCACAAATATACATAAACACACATATATACACTATCTATCTATCTATCTATTGCCTTACTCCCCTTTATGAGGGTGGCCATACATAAAATGCCCCCAAGCGGACCTATCCCCTGAGAGGACAACCCGTGCCAGTTTGCTAAAGGACTTACAGGATTGACCACTAAACTTAGGACTCTGAGGTCTTCTATGTATCTTTTTAGCACTATTTTTCTACAGTGGTGAGCGTCTAGTCCATCCACCAACCTGCTTCACCCTTAGGTAAGCAGTACGGATTTGCATAAGGTTTTCTCCCCTTGGCAGGTTGCCGACCAAGGCTGACGAGTCCCATCCACTTGGATTTTTATAAGGTTGTCTCCCCTAGTTAGGTTGCCGACCAAGACTAACGAGTCCCATTCACCTGTAAATTCCACAACCTGTAAATTCCTACCCACACACGTAAACACACACATCCCGAAAACTCCGACCCACAAAAACACACAAGATCACACGCACACACACACACAACCCATAACTCCTACACACACACACACACACACACACACACACACACACACACACACACACACACACACACACACACACACACACACACACACACACACACACACACACACACACACACACACACACACACACACAACCCATAACTCCTACACACACACACACACACACACACACACACACACACACAACCCATAAGCTGCTACCCACAATCCTGCCCATTGTTTATACCACACCAAGCCGCCCGCATCTACGCCTTGCAACCCACTTCTGCCCTAAACCAACCCCTCGTCTCGCCTAATTGATTCTGTATGTACACTCGACCAAAAAAACAATCTTTACACTAACGCTCTAAACATTCTGGAAGTGGGTCGAAATCTTATGATAATACCTCACAGACGTAAGTTTCACCCGATCCATTCCGTTCACACTAGATTATTTACAGCTCACCAGTGTAAAGATTGTTTTTTGGTCAAGTGTACATTCGGATGTTATAGTCTCTAGCCTACCCATAATAATTCGTGGACCCCGTTATGTTTGTCTTTATGCAAACATTATAACTATCTGAATTAATGTTCGGATAAATCATAATTCGTGTTTTTCTTTATGCAAACATTATAACTACCTGGATTAATGTTCGGATAAAACATAATTCCAATAAATAGTATAAGCTATTTAGTTTTGTAGTTGAGGTACAGACAAATATATTGATAAATTCGTTTCCAGAGATATGCTTCTATAATTATAAATAGGCGCAGTCCACGAATATTAAGAGTGGGCTAGAGACTATATGGTATCCGAGCGTACAATCGTGGACAGGAATTTCGGGATATTTTTAGGAGGCAAAATTACGTACTCGACTGACGAACTATAGTCCATCCATTATACATAGAACAACATAATGACCATTTACCTGGGTGTCTTGATAGCGTAATGCATAGTGCGCGCGGGGAATTTCGATGTGAGTATCCTGGGTTCGAGTCCTTGGAGTGTCACGTGTATTTGTTGATTTCATTAATTGAGTTTAGAGGTGAAGTGGGTTGGTGGAAAAACATAATAAATCAATAAATCAGTTGTAGGAAATAATCTCACCCCCCCCCCCCCCCATCCCACCCTGAGACTCCTTGTTGATCTGCCGAAGGTGATTGGCCATTTGTCGCGTCTGGGCCGCCCAATGAGAACCCGGGCCGTTGCTTTGGGGCTTAGTGTAGTTAGCGATAGTTTCCGATTCGCTACGGCCGATCCGCGCTTCTGTGTACACACACACACACCTGGGTTTGGAAGACAGGGGGGGGGGGGGAGAGAGAGGGGGAGCTGGGGGATGGATGGGGAGCTGGAGGAGGGGGAGCTGAGGAGTGGTGTGTGGCGGGGGGATGGGGAGCTGGGGAGTGGTGTGTGGCAGGGGGATGTGAAGTTGGGTAGGATGTGTGGGGGTGGGGAGTGGTGTGTGTGTGTAGGGGGGGGGGGGAGGTTAGAAGTCTGGGGTGTTTGTGGTGTGGTGTATTAGGTTGTATGTCGTGTTGAGAGGTTGTTTGGAAGACATGGGGTGCATGGTGGGTTTTAGAAGTCTGGGGTGCTTGTGTTTGAGTTTGTGGTGTGGCACACATTGTATTAAGTTGTGTTGTGTGGTGTGAGATGTTGTGTTGAGATGTTTGGTATGGTGTGATTGGGGGGTGGTGGTGGTGGGGAGTTAGAAGTCTGGGGTAAGGTGTTTGTGTTTGTGTTTGTGGTGTATTACGTTGTATGTCGTGTTAAGATGTTGTTTGGAAGACAGGGTGTGTGTGTACTTACTCTAGTTGTATTGCGGGAGTGAGCATGCTCGTTATTTCCCGCCTCCTATATGTGTAGGTGTTACATGTATCGTTGGAATGGCTGTGGATGTGTGTGTAGTCTGTATTTTTAGCCAATTGGCGACATCGGAAACGAAGGCTTAGGGTGAATCTGTATGGTACCATTCTCACTATAGACGGTACCGTCTCGCCCGAAGGCTTAGGTAGCCATCAGCTTAGGTGAACCATATGATACCCATCTCGCCTTGTACCATTTTTGCCAACGCC
This sequence comes from Paralithodes platypus, assembly GCA_032716605.1. Classification (NCBI taxonomy): domain Eukaryota; kingdom Metazoa; phylum Arthropoda; class Malacostraca; order Decapoda; family Lithodidae; genus Paralithodes; species Paralithodes platypus. The sequence goes on from CM064513.1 coordinate 94,514,561, forward strand.
AGATGGGACGTCACAACGTCGTCCACTTATTCCAGGTACCTATTTACAGCTAGGTGAACTGAGGCTAACACATGAAAGGAGACAAGCCCAATTTGTCTCCGCCCGCCGGGGATTGAACCCCCGACCCCTCGTGTGTGAGACGAGAGCTCTACCTACTAGGCTACGGGCTGTGTTTTTGTGTGTGTGGGGGTGGGGGGGGGGGGGGGGGAGCAGTGGGAGGGATGGGGAGCTCGGGGGGGTATAAGTCCAAGATGGGGGGTTTGTGGTGTGTTTTTACTGTCGATGGCCTCATACGTGTTTGTTCTGTCAGGACTTTGGAATTAAGATAATAAATTCTTAAGTTGATTCACAAGTACATTTCCTAAGCTGAATATTACACGTCTGACGGTAGCAAGGACAATATTTAATTCATCTATTCATATATTGTTGTTCTTGTATTATTATTATTATTTTTGTTTAGATAATTATCAATCGACATCTAATTGAAAGTGCTAATAGAGGGGCTGGTTGATTGGTAATGTCAGGACAAACAAAAAACACGAAAAAAACCGAGATTGATGAGAGAAAGTTCAGAAAAAAAGTTGAACGGGCTATTGATGTTCGCCTCTACAAGGACACATTGGTTTCTACATTGGCTCTTGATAGACAATTTTAGTGAGCTTGGAGAGGATGTAGGCTATGTGTGGTAGTAGAAGCGATAATTGAGATTGGGCAACTGCTATCCTCCTTAGGTTCTTCGTAATGTGTATAAAATCGTCTAATGATAGCCAGAATCAAGGGAAAGACGCCCTAACACTAAAAGAGTTAACTGAAATATAAAAAAAAAGTTATGGGAGTAATGGAATCGATGAGAAAAGAATACCTGAGAGTGATGGGTAAAGGGTAACTTGATTAGACAAAAATAATGCAAAATAATAATAATAATAATAATAATAATAATAATAATAATAATAATAATCATAAAAATTATAAACGTAATAATAATAATAATAATATTAATAATAATAATAATAATAATCATAAAAATTATAAACGTAATAATAATAATAATAATAATAATAATAATAATAATAATAATAACACCGTCAGCTGATATTTAACCAAGTATTGATTAAATTAGGCGATGGAAAGTTGCCGCAGAAATCGCCCATGTGTGTATCTCTCCCTCCGGCAACCCACGACAACACTAATCTAAGTCCATATTGACACAACCTCCTAATTAGCGGCTGTACCCTAATGCGGCCATTTGTCTCCGGGGGCCGCCTCCCTTAAAGGGGGGGGGGGGCTGTTTTTTTGGTCTATTAATTAATTTAGTTTGTATTTTTTAGTTCCATCGCTAGACCTCCCTCAAACTGAGAAAAACACCCCCTAGATCCCTCCTCAAGATAAATTTGTAAATTTTTCGGTAGAAAAATGTCTCGCCCGAAGGCCGGTTCCCCTTACAATAACAGGGTCGCTAACGCTCGCCAGGAAAAGATCGACACCAAAATAGCACGATGCCTTAACATTGACAACGAAAAGGAGCTAAAGGCGTTAAAATCGCTAAACTAATGGACTGAACGTCATAAAATCTCAAAACTAATGGGGCTAAACACGAAGGAGAAAGGGGACTAGGATAACGGCCCATCTCCCCTTAAAGTTAGATGGACAAAGTTGGACGACACTGGTTTATTCCCGGTGAAGTGACAAAGTGCTCAACCATCGGCCAGGGATACGGGTTTCCCAAGTCTGGACGGGTTTATACTCGTGTGTTACCTTTCTTGCATTAGGTTAGGTGAAGGGGGGTTTAAAGTAAGGTCAATTTGGGCTATGATGAACGTTCGTGTAGCTTAGGTTAGGTCAGGTCAATCTAGGCTATGACAAACGTTCGTGTAGCTTAGGTTAGGTCAGATCAATTTGGGCTATGACAAACGTTCGTGTAGCTTAGGTTAGGTCAGATCAATTTGGGCTATGACAAACGTTCGTGAAGCTTAGGTTAGGTCAGATCAATTTGGGCTATGACAAACGTTCGTGTAGCTTAGATTAGGTCAGGTTAATTTGGGCTATGATGAACGTTCGTGTAGCTTAGGTTAGGTAAGATCAATTTGGGCTATGACAAACGTTCGTGTAGCTTAGGTTAGGTCAGGTTAATTTGGGCTATGATATGCGTTCGCGTGGCTTAGATTAGGTCAGGTCAATCTAGGCTATGATGAGCGTTCGTGAAGCTTAAGTTAGGTCAGGTCAATTTGGGCTATGACAAACGTTCGTGTAGCTTAGGTTAGGTCAGGTTAATTTGGGCTATGATATGCGTTCGCGTGGCTTAGATTAGCTCAGGTCAATCTAGGCTATGATGAGCGTTCGTGAAGCTTAGGTTAGGTCAGATCAATTTGGGCTATGACAAACGTTCGTGTAGCTTAGGTTAGGTCAGGTTAATTTGGGCTATGATATGCGTTCGCGTGGTTGATTAGCTCAGGTCAATCTAGGCTATGATGAGCGTTCGTGAAGCTTAGGTTAGGTCAGATCAATTTGGGCTATGACACACGTTCGTGTAGCTTAGATTAGGTCAGGTTAATTTGGGCTATGATATGCGTTCGCGTGGCTTAGATTAGGTCAGGTCAATCTAGGCTATGATGAGCGTTCGTGAAGCTTAGGTTAGGTCAGGTCAATTTGTGCTATGATGAACGTTTGTGTAGCTTACAGTAGGTTAGGTCAGGTCAATTTAGGGTCACAGGGTTTATACTTGCGTTTTATCTTTCTTTCATTAGGTTAGGTGAGGGAGAGATTGAATTAAGGTCAATTTAAGCTATAATAAGCGTTCGTGTACTTCAGAATAGGTCAGGTCAATTTAGGATCACAGTTTAGGCAATGGTAAGTGGTAAGTGTCGCGAGCCGTGGCATAGTCAGTAGATGGAATTATGGCGTCTAGCAAAAAAAAAATAAAATAAATAAAAAAAAAATAAAAGCGTTCGTGTTCGTCCTGGTGAAAGCAAAGTACGGGTTGCCCAAATAAGTGATGTCGCGGCACCAAGTATATTTCGATCAATAATTGGTATCAGCACTATCTAAGCATTAATTCATCGTTTCGAGCGAGATGTACAAATATATTGCTACCTATACACACCCTATTCAACATCTGGCAGACATTAATGCAGCATAAGGCGAGCAAAACGTAATGACGACGGCGACACGACTTATGTGGCCAACTGTACCTGCCGTGTATGAACCCCTGGAGACTTGGGTGATACGGGCCCGTGATGGTGGACCATGTAGGCTCGTTACAGGGAGGGCTACGGAGAGATTGGTCCCTGGTTATCATGGTGGTGTGTTGTTGTTGTTGTTGTTGTTGTTGTTGTTGTTGTTGACTTGGGTGGTCTGAGGGTGGGGAGGGGTGGGGGTATGTGTTGGAGAGGTGGTGGTAATGATAATGATGGTGGTGGTGGTGGTACAGTGGGGGAGGGGTGGGGGATATGTTAGAGAAAGGTGGTGGTGATGTGGGTGGTGGTACAGTGGGGGTGGGGTGGGTGATATATTGGAGGGCGATGGGGGTGGTGTTGGTGGTAGTGGTACAAGAGAGGTAGGGGATAAATTGTAGAGGGATAGGGGTGGAGGTGTTAGTGTTGGAGGTGTTGGTGGAAGTGGTGGTGGTACAGGGGAGGGGGGGGGGGGGATGTTGGAGGGTAGAGGTGGTGGTGAAGGGAATGTTAGTTGGAGGGTAATGGTGGTGACGCAAAATACCACATATATATAATTATATACAGTATATATAGCTTGTGTTTACCTATGAGTATTTATGTGTGTGTGTATGTGTGAGCTGGCTTTCTTTAGTGTTGAGAATATGTATGCAAGTCCGTGAGATTCCAGACTTAAAGGCACCTAGCAGACGATTCATTCCTCTTCATAAATAATCCCTAATACTTTATCGCCTCCCGAACGATAATCCCTAATACTTTATCGCCTCCCGAACGTTAATAAAAAAACCTAATGTCTGTGTAAGCATCGGGCGTTATCAAGATGGCCATAAATACAGAAATAACAACCATATATAAGGAGATATGCAGATGGCTGACGGGTATCTGTGTGTATCTGGATGTTGAGAATAATTCCTAAGACGTGAGGTGGAAGCAGTAATACCTACCTCTCTCTCTCTTTCGCTCTCTCTCTCTCTCTCTCTCTCTCTCTTATTTATCATTCTTCATCTAACTTTACGTACAGCTCTTCTCTAATTCTTTATGTTTGTCACCTCTCTCTCTCTCTCTCTCTCTCTCTCTCTCTCTCTCTCTCTCTGGTGGGTGGGGAGAGAGAGCCTTCTGTTCTGCTGTCTTTACCTTCTACTTTATAGCAAATCCCATGTTATAATTAAGATGACTGTTTATCGTCTATGCAACACCTACAAAAAGAAAGAAAAAACGAATATGTGGTTTGGATATTCGTGTTTCTACTCTCACCTATCGAATATGACCCTTACCTACCGAATATGACCCTTAAAATGACCCTTACCTACCGAATATGACCCTTAAAATGACCCTTACCTACCGAATATGACCCTTATCTACCGAATATAACCCTTAAAATGACCCTTACCTTTTTTTTTTTTTTTTTTTTTTTTTTTTTTTTTTTCTATATTCCAACTACTCCCTCTTGGGCATAGGCTGAGAGCCTGTACATTCCACCGCTCAACACGGTGAAGCCCGTGAGGTCTTGTTCCAGTCTGGGGAGTGAGACATGCGAAGCATCCATCATGGCTCGAAGCAGCTCCATCTCTGAAGCGGCCGGTTGCTTCGCTCAAGTGCTTCACCGTCTCACCCTCCAGACTCAGACCCTCACTCTCAGAACGCCACCTATTGAGCAGTGAACTCACTAGGCATTGTCCCCCTGTAACATATTTTGAATATGGGAATATTCATACAGTGTTATTTAATCAGGGAACAATGAGGGTATTTTTTTGGCATTTCGGTGGGCTTTGTGGTAATGCACTGATACTAGGTACAGCACAAATTCCATCCCAATAATATCTTCCCATTGACATATCGGGATTTGAACCCGGGTCCATTGGATTACCAATCCAGTGGCATGACCACTCCACCACACCTCACCTACCGAATATGACCCTTAATATGACCCTTACCTACCGAATATGACCCTTAATATGACCCTTACCTACCGAATATGACCCTTAATATGACCCTTACCTACCGAATATAACCCTTAATATGACCCTTACCTACCGAATATGACCCTTACCTACCGAATATGACCCTTAATATGACCCTTACCTACCGAATATGACCCTTAATATGACCCTTACCTACCGAATATGACCCTTAATATGACCCTTACCTACCAAATATAACCCTTAATATGACCCTTACCTACCGAATATGACCCTTAATATGACCCTTACCTACCGAATATGACCCCCTTAAATGACCCTTACCTACCGAATAGACCCTTAATGACCCTTATACCGATAACCCTTACCTACCGAATATGACCCTTAAAATGACCCTTACCTACCGAATATGACCCTTAATATGACCCTTACCTACCGAATATAACCCTTAATATGACCCTTACCTGCCGAATACGACCCTTAATATGACCCTTACCTACCGAATATGACCCTTAATATGACCCTTACCTACCGAATATGACCCTTAATATGACCCTTACCTACCGATAAACCCTTATGACCCTTACCTGCGAATACACCCTTAATATGACCCTTACCTACCGAATATGACCCTTAATATGACCCTACCGAATATGACCCTTAATATGACCCTTACCTACCGAATATAACCCTTAATATGACCCTTACCTACCGAATATGACCCTTAATATGACCCTTACCTACCGAATATGACCCTTAATATGACCCTTACCTACCGAATATGACCCTTACCTACCGAATATAACCCTTAATATGACCCTTACCTGCCAAATACGACCCTTACCTACCGAATATGACCCTTAATATACCTACCGAATATACCCTTAATGTTACCTGCCGAATGAGATGTTACCTACCGACGCCTTAATATTACCCTTACCTACCGAATATTACCCTTAATACCCTATAACCGAAATGACCCTTAATATACCCTTACCTACCGAATATACCCTTAATACTTACCTACCGAATATGACCCTTAATAAGACCTTACCTACCGAATATAACCCTTAATATGACCCTTACCGCCGAAACGACCTAATATGACCCTTACCTACCGAATATAACCCTTACCAGAATATGACCCTGACATTACCCTACCTACCGAATATGACCCTTAATATGACCCTTACCTACCGAATATAACCCTTAATATGACCCTTACCTGCCGAATACGACCCTTACCTACCGAGTACTAAGCATCAATCACTGCCACCCTTGCCTGCACACGTCGTCACCACCAATTAAAGAATAAACAGAATTAAAAATTCATGCGCTCCTTTTGCATACCTGTTCCCCTCCTTGCTCTCTCTCTCTCTCTCTCTCTCTCTCTCTCTCTCTCTCTCTCTCTCTCTCTCTTATTATTCATCTAGCTTTACGTACAGGTCTTCTCTAATTCTTTCTTTTGATCATCTCTCTCTCTCTCTCTCTCTCTCTCTCTCTCTCTCTCTCTCTCTCCCTCGTCCCATCTTGTCTCCCTCTCTCTCTCTCTCTCTCTCTCTCTCTCTCATGTAAATTTTGTCTAACGCACTTTCAGTTGCACAATTAACTAACTTTTACATTACGAACATAAAACATTAAAGCGCATTATTCGGAGTTGCAGATGTCGTGTGCGTGTGTGCGTGTGTGTGTGCGTGTGTGCGTGTGTGTGTGTGTGTGTGTGTACTTACTCTAGTTTTACTTACTCTAGTTGTATTGCGGGAGTGAGCATGCTCGTTATTTCCCGCCTCCTATATGTGTAGGTGTTATATGTATCGTTGGAATGGCTGTGGATGTGTGTGTACTCTGTATTTTTAGCCAATTGGCGACATCGGAAACGAAGGCTTAGGGTGGATCTGTATGGTACCATTCTCACTATAGACGGTACCGTCTCGCCCGATGGCTTAGGTAGCCATCAGCTTAGGTGAACCATATGATACCCATCTCGCCTTGTACCATTTTTGCCAACCCCAGATGGGACGTCACAACGTCGTCCACTTATTCCAGGTACCTATTTACAGCTAGGTGAACTGAGGCTAACACATGAAAGGAGACAAGCCCATTTTGTCTCCGCCCGGCCGGGGGATTGAACCCCCGACCCCTCGTGTGTGAGACGAGAGCGCTACCTACTAGGCTACGGGCTGTGTGTGTGTGTGTGTGTGTGTGTGTCTGTGTGTGTGTGTGTGTGTGTTTTAATATCTATGTGTATATAGGCTATGTGTGTGTGTGTGTGTTCTTTAATATATGTGTGTGTGTGTGTGTGTTTATGAAGGTATGCATGTATGTATTCATGTTGGGAATACGAGGAGAGTTTGGGTCGTACGGGGGTGGTGGGAGTGTTGTTGTTGTTGATTATGGTGTTTTTGTTGTTGTTGTTGTTGTTAGAGAGAGAGAGAGAGAGAGAGAGAGAGAGAGAGAGAGTGAGAGTGAGAAAGAATGTGCGTGCGTGTGTGTGTGTATTCACAATTGTAGTTTGACAGAAATAGAGTTTTTGGCTCGTACTGTCCCGCTTCCTAGATAAAATCATCAATGACAATTACCCATCTCCTTGCTCAAGGGAGATGGTAACCGCCGGCTATGTCTCAGAAAACCTTCATCAACCTGAGCGAGATTTGAACCCCGGCCTGCTGGGTTGCAGGCAGGGACGGTACCACTAGAGAGTGTGTGTGTGTGTGTGTGTGTAATAATAATAATAAAAAAAATTGTGTTTGTGTATGTATGTATGTATGTGTGTGCCTGTGATCCCCCCCCCCCCCTTTTCCCGTCTCCTATGTGTCCCATGAAACAACCAAACATCCCGAACTAATCCTAAATGACCCTCTCCCCGGACCTCAAGTACCCCCATTAGCCTTTCGTTTAGGGGGGGCGGCTCGTTTTCAATCAGTTGGCCGTGATAACAACAGGGGTGGCGGCCGGACAACTAGCCTACACCCTGATTGCTAGGTCTTTATCCAGTGTTGCCATTTTAGGTACTTTCCCGCTAGATAGGGGTAGCCTTACTTCGATCTAGAGGCCATTTTTTCCATCTAGCGACACGAATTCTAGCGGTATTCTGGAGATTTGAGCCATTTTTGAGGGCTATCTAGAGATTAAGGGGGGTGACCTGAGTTGGGTTATTTCTGTCCTTTTTCTCTCTTTCTCTGGCTTGTATCCATTCGGCCCCATTCAGCCAACTATTTTAAGACGTTTATCCCCATCTAGGTGTCGAATTCTTCCTGGCGAGCGATAGCGAGCCTGCATTATATGAAGAAATCCGGCTTCGCCGGACACATTTTTCTATCGAAAAATGTACAAATTTAGCTTGCTGCCAAACAAAAATAAAAAATATGCTGGCTCGCTACCGCTCACCAGTAAAAAATTGACACCTGGATGGGGATAAACGTCTTAAAACAGTAGGCTGAATGGGGCCAAATGAATACAAGCCAGAGAAAGATAGAAAAGGACAGAACAAAAACAGGTCACCCCCCTTAAGGCATTGTTCTAGCGATTTTTGGGTTTTATTTACTATTTAGCGGACTGATTTTGGTAACCCTGTTCAGACTTTATCAGCCTAGCGATGTCTATAATATCTACAGGCATTAACATATCCGCTCCGGTGCTCTTCAACGTCTGGGTGGGACAAAAAAAACAAAAAACAAAAAAAAAAAACAAAAAAAAAAACACAGATGGTGCCGTGATGATTTTTTTTTTTTTTTTTTTTTTTTTTTTTTTTTTTTTTTTTTTTTTTAAGCGAGACACAAACTGGTCTATGTTAGGATATACGTTATGTGAGTTATGGAGGGTTGATCACTAGTTGCTACCGCCTCTGTCTCCTCCTCCTCCTCCTCCTCCTGCTGTGTGGCCAGTGTATCTACGTAAATCAATGTACATTTTCTTTATTGTGCTTGCCTTCAACTCAGCAGCAACTACTATTATTTATGGAAGGGCAGACTGCTTAGTAGGGATTGCACAGTTTGTGTGGTCTGTATATCAATCAGTGGTATGTATATCTATCAGTGGTCTGTATATCTATCAGTGGTCTGTATATCTATCAGTGGTCTGTATATCTATCAGTGGTCTGTATATCTATCAGTGGTCTGTATATCTATCAGTGGTCTGTATATCTATCAGTGGTCTGTATATCTATCAGTGGTCTGTATATCTATCAGAGGTCTATATCTATCAGTGGTCTGTATATCTATCAGTGGTCTGTATATCTATCAGAGGTCTGTATATCTATCAGTGGTCTGTATATCTATCAGAGGTCTATATCTATCAGTGGTCTGTATATCTATCAGTGGTCTGTATATCTATCAGTGGTCTGTATATCTATCAGTGGTCTGTATATCTATCAGTGGTCTGTATATCTAACTAAGTAACTAACTGATTCTTTGTTTACTTTTTATGTGGGTGGGTGGGTGTGTGTGCGTGTGTGTGGGTGTGTGCGTGCGTGTGCGTGTGCGTGTGGGTGTGGGTGTGGGTGGGTGGAGGCCCTTCCTAAGCTAAGATAAAATCGTCTAAAAATATTATAAGGACGGAACTAGTACTGGACAGGTTAATGCTATTTCTCAGTCAAAGGGTAAACAGTTTTTCCTCGAACAATCCTCTTTAGTATAAGGAAGCTATTTTACATTCATTGCTAGAATTATGCAAATATGTTCAGCATACAAATGTGGTCGCGTGGTATATTGCTCGCATATATACAGTATATATACAGTATATATATATATATAGTTATAAATATATCACTCAAACTCTTGTTTACTCAAGAATATGTATGGAATCACCATATGTTATACAATCTTTTAAGTTGAAGGAAATTTACTCCACTTATTTCTTGCCACCTCTAGACAATTTTAATGATCAAGTAAGGGTCCAGGGTTGAAGAAAAAAAACGACGTGATTTAAATTGACAATGTCCACAGTTTTTCTCGCAGTGGCTTTTGACATTCAGCTCCCAGTATTAGAGAGGGAGTGGCAGGCAGAGTTTTGTGTCTGTGGGTGCAGGAGGTGTTACATTGTTGATATATATTTCTCTATGTACAGTCGCGCTAATAAGTGATGTCTCGGTACCAAGTAGGTTTTGATTAATATTTGGTATCAGCAATATCTAAGCTTCATTTCTTCATATCGAGTGAACTATACAAACATGTTCCTACACTTACCCACCCTATTCATCATCTGACAGACATTAATACAGCACAGAGCGAACCAAACGTAATGTCAGCTGGGACATGACTCATTAGCGCGATCGTACAGTCGCGCTAATAAGTGATGTTTCGGCACCAAGTAGGTTTTGATCAATAATTTGCATCAGCAATATCTAAGCTTAATTTCTTCATATCGAGTTAAATATACAAACATTTTCCTACACTTACCCACCCTATTCATCATCTGACGGACATTAATATAGCACAGAGCGATCCAAAAGTAATGACAGCTGGGACATGACTTATTAGAGAGGTTGTACATGAAGGAGACACAAGGCAAAACTACCTGTGACAAGTGTCCCTCCAAGGTTGAAATAGTGATAGAGATGTGGTGTGTTTGTAAATGTGGAGGAGGTGTTTGTGAGAGTTAGCTGGATAATTCTGCGTAGGTGAGGCATGACTTATAGAGACAGTGGGGAAAGCCAGGCAAATGAAACAGGAGTTCCAGCAACACTTTATCATATGCCTATGTGACTTCCCCTGGGTACTGCCCTGTTGTGCCTTGAGTATGGCTTTGGGGGGAATTGTTTCTTGCAATGTTACTTCAGTTCAATTTACCTCGATATTTGTTAAGGGGCGTGACCTGATATTTGTTAAGGGGCGTGACCTGATATTTGTTAAGGGGCGTGACCTGATATTTGTTAAGGGGCGTGACCTGATTTGTGTTAAGGGGCGTGACCTGATTTTTATTAAGGGGCGTGACCTGATATTTGTTAAGGGGCGTGACCTGATATTTGTTAAGGGGCGTGACCTGATATTTGTTAAGGGGCGTGACCTGATATTTGTTAAGGGGCGTGACCTGATATTTGTTAAGGGGCGTGACCTGATTGTGTATGAACAAATTAAATAATATATAATAATAGTACTGTCCCATCTCTCCATTTTGAGCATGAATTTTGTTTTATTTTCATCTTTTACTAGATGTGTGTGAATTTGTATTTTGTTTGTGTGTGTTCATTGTTTTCTGCTGTGTTGTCCCTATTCTGGCTCTGTCTTGAGTCGGACCCCCCCCCCCCAAAAAAAAAGGAAAAGTGGGGATTGGGTCTGAGAATATAGAATAAAATAGACTAGATCTTTAAGTATATACAAAGTAGAGGATATTAAACCTTCCCTCCCTCTCACTCTCACTCTCTCTCACACTCACTCTCTCTCTCTTTTGTTTTCTCTCTCTCTAATACAACACCCTGTTTTCACCACCTCGTTGGCCTACCTCATGATGAAGTCTGATTGTGTTAGCAGGCTCTCTCTCTCTCTCTCTCTCTCTCTCTCTCTCTCTCTCTCTCTCTATCTCTCTCTCTCGTCTCTTCTCTCTCTCCTCTCTCTCTCCTCTCTCTCTCTCCTCTCTCTCTCTCCTCTCTCCTCTCCTCTCTCTCTCCTCTCTCTCTCTCTCCCTCTCTCCTCTCTCCTCCTCCTCTCTCCTCTCTCTCTCTCTCATCTCTCCCTCTCATCTCTCTCTCCCTCCTCAAACCAAGCACACACACCACATCAACAAAATAACAAATATAAAAGTAATTTAACATACAGCGACAAAATATGCCTATAAACATCTATGTCATTAATGTACGTAGAGCTACTGAAAAATATTCGTGAGGTCTTGTGATTTTCTTCAAGCAGATATTACCATTTAGAATTTTAGACTGATGTTCAGATTATATCAGCTATATATCAATAAATACATATCATTTAAATATTTATACATAGCTGATTTGATACCGAACATCATTCTAAATTAACCCTCTCCGACATATGACGCGATTTTGAGCCTATTAGTAAAAAGGGTTAAGTGAGATATTTCGAAGCCTGTTAAAGGTTGGAGGCCCCTTATAAGCTGCACAAACCGTCTTATAGTAGCCAGAATAAAGTTTAACCCTCTCCGACATATGACGCAATTTTGAGCCTATTGGGGATAATTTAAAGCCTTTGTTACCATCAAGGGTCTTTAGAAACCTTTAGTTTAGTTACTTCAACCTCTGCAGTTGTCTTTGAGTTAGCTGCGTTGAGCCTATTGGGGATACTTTAAAGCCTTTGTTACCATCAGGGGTCTTTAGAAACCTTTAGTTTAGTTACTTCAACCTCTGCAGTTGTCTTTGAGTTAGCTGTGTTAAGCCTATTGGGGATACTTTAAAGCCTTTGTTACCATCAGGGGTCTTTAGAAACCTTTAGTTTAGTTACTTCAACCTCTGCAGTTGTCTTTGAGTTAGCTGTGGGCAGAAAACTAATTTTGAAGAGGTAATTATTTGAGTGCGAGAACTATTATTTTCTTATTGGTAATCTGGCAACCTCTGCGTCATAAATGCGTGAAAGGGTTAATATATATGCATAAACAAAATCGCAAGAGCTCGTGAACATTTGTCAGTAGTTGTACATTATAGTGACAAAAGACGGATGATTTTGACAATACCAATATTGAATAACATAACTCAACACTCGAACATATTTGTCAAACATTAGGGGGGGGTGACCTGTTTTGGTGCTGTCCTTTTCTATCTTTCTCTGGCTTGTATCCATTTGGCCCCATTCAGCCTACTGTTTTAAGACGTTTATCCCCATCCAGGTGTCAATTTTTTACTGGTGAGAGGTAGCGAGCCAGCATATTTTTTTTTTTTTTTGACAACAGGCAAAATTTGTACATTTTTCGATAGAAAAATTTCTCCGGAGAAGCCGGATTTCTTCATATAATGCTGGCTCGCTATCGCTCACCAGTAAGAAATTGACACCTGGATGGGGATAAACGTCTTAAAACAGTAGACTGAATGGGGCCAAATGGATACAAGCCAGAGAAAGATAGAAAAGGACAGAACAAAAACAGGTCACCCCCCTTAAAGTTAACGCCGAGACATATATTTCAATATAAGAAAATACAGACATATTTTAAGGGGAGGTATTTAGTTTCTTCCCAAGAACTCCATCAAGCTTAAAATTACACCCCCTAGACCCCCTTTCAAGATAAATTTGTACAATTTTCGGTAGAAAAATATCCCGGCCGAAGGCCGGTTCCTCTCAAATTGCAGGCTCGCTTTCGCTCGCCAGGAAAAATTCGACACCTAAATGGCACGAAAGTTCTTAAAATTGACAGAAATGGGGCGAAAGTTCTTAAAATCGCCAAACTAAAGGGGGCGAGCGTCGTAAAATCTAAAAAGCAATGGGGCTAAACATGAGAGAAAGGGGTCCGGAAAAAATCCCTCAAGTGGAAATCTGCCCTCAATATGTACGAAGAGGAAGGGGTGAGCACATTTGCATATTGATATCCATGACAAACAAAGGAAATAAAATGAAATAAAAAAAATGCCTGGGTGTGTTGAACGATAAATGAATAAAAAACTAAACACAGTATTTGTATAAAAACTCCAAATTAATCTATAAGGAAAAATATTTTACAAACCAAGGGGAGGAAAAAGGGGAGGGCGTAGCCAAAAAAAACGCACCCCTCCTCGAATTATAGATTACAAAATACCACCAGTGCTAAAAATCGGAAAATAATATATAACATTAGAAAAACCGAGCCAGCTAAAAACAAAGGGTGGAAATAACAAGAGGGAACATGATAAATGCCCCCCCCCCCCCCCCAAGCACCCACTCTCTCTCACACACACACAATGATACACACACACACACACACACACACACACACACACACTCACACACCATACCACAATGACACACCCTCACACTTCTGAGCACACACAACTAAAAAATATAGTCACACACACACACACACACACACACACTCACACACCATACCACAATGACACACCCTCACACTTCTGAGCACACACAACTAAAACATATAGTCGCACACACACACACATACACTCACCCACGCAGTATATATATATATATATATATATATATATATATATATATATATATATCATGATAATCTGTTTTCCTCTGTATATAGCGATTGCACTATATACAATATGTCTACTTCTCAGAACCAATGTATATAACGTTTTGCCGTGCTTACTAATTCAGCCCAGTACAAGGGTTCTGAGAAACACGGGTTTTTATCATCGCTCCAAGTTGT
>CM064513.1:94533904-94542048 GCA_032716605.1 Paralithodes platypus
CTCCCCTTAACCGGCCAAACCTTAACCCCTTGAGGATTGTGACGCGTTTTGGTCTTTTATTCGGGCTAGCCTTAGACGATTTTATATATAGATAGATTGGAAAGGGGTATAGATAGATTGGAAACGGGTATAGATAGATTGGAAAGGGGTATAGATAGATTGGAAAGGGGTATAGATAGATTGGAAAGGGGTATATGGGAGTCAGAGGGTTAATCAGGGGAGATCTCCACTTGAGGGATTTTTTTCCTTGACCCCTTTCTCCCTCCTGTTTAGCCCCATTGCTTTTGATATTATAAAACGTTTGCCCCATTAGTTTAGCGATTTTAAGAACTTTCACCCCATATTAAGACCTTTCGTGCAATTCAGGTGTCGATTTTATCCTGGCGAGCGATAGCGAGCCTGTAATTTAAGAGGAATCGGCCTTCGGCCGGGACATTTTTCTACCGAAAAATGTACAAATTTATCTTGAAAGGGACTCAAAGGGGTGTAATTTTAAGCTTGATGGAGGTCTAGGGAACAAACTAAATACCTCCCCTTAATCTATTGTTTATTAATTTCACCACAGCACCAAACACCTCCAAATGAAATTAATGAAAGCATATATGTGATCCACCAAGATTCGAACCCGGGTTATCACACACAGAGTTTTAGACACCTGAACATTACACCACCAAGACGGTTTAATTGAGACAGTCTTGACCCAAGGGAATAATCGAATTAACCCTTTCAATCCGATGACATCCTACTTAACCCTTTCAAGATCCAATACGCATTTTGTTCCTGTTTTCCAGCTATCATTAGACGATTGTATTCAGATTAGGAAGGGTATATGTAAATCAGGGGGTTATGTGAGACCGTATTGACCCTTATTCAAACAGATTCTTCTTAAACTCTATAAAATCGTCTAAATGCGTCACAATCTGTAAAGGGTTAAAATTAGTATGGTTGTTGCCACCTCCAGGCGATATATATTTGTTAATTTATTAATCTATTATAATTTATTAATCTATTATTATTTATGAATCTATTATTATTTATGAATTTAAATTATAATTTATTAATCTATTATTATTTTGGTTTCCTCCCTGGCCCTCCATGAAACTTAAACAAAACATCCTCAAGACCCCCTTTTGAGATTAATTTGTACATTTTTCGGTAGACACATTTCCTGACCTAAGGCCGGTTCCTCAAAAATGACAGGCTCGCTATCGCTCGCCAGAATAATAGGGATACCTAAATGGCACTAAAGGTCTGAATATTGACAACTAAATGGGGCAAAAGGTATTATAATCGACAAACTACTGGGGCAAACGTGTTTTACACACACACACACACACACACACACACACACACACGCACACGCACACGCACACACACACACCCACTAAATTGTAAAATGTGTATTTTCAGCTCATGAGGCTGCCATTCTTTAATAAACCGTTTATTATTATTATTATTATTATTATTACACACACACATACATAAAAATAATACATTGTCAACTTTTTCTCCACTGTTTACCCCATGGTGCCGCTGAGCCGAACCGTGTGCATTCCAGTTCTTTTGTTTTGCCTTTTAATATTTGGCATTATTATCCATTGAATTCTGCAACATTCCGGATTTACGAGAGTGTTTGTGTAGGTGTGGGTAAATGGGGGGGGAGAGAGAGAGAGAGAGGAGAGGAGAGAGAGAGAGAGAGAGAGAGAGAGAGAGAGAGAGAGAGAGAGAGAGAGAGAGAGAGAAGAGACGAGAGAGAGAGAGAGAGAGATGGATAGATAAATATATATATATATATATATATATATATATATATATATATATATATATATATATATATAATATATATATATATATATATAGAGAGAGAGAGAGAGAGAGAGAATGGATAGACAAATAGATAGAGAGATGGATAGACAAATAGATAGAGATGGATAGACAAATAGATAGAGATGGATAGACAAATAGATAGAGAGGGATAGACAAATAGATAGAAGATGGATAGACAAATAGATAGAGATGGATAGACAAATAGATAGAGATGGATAGACAAATAGATAGAGATGGATAGACAAATAGATAGAGATGGATAGACAAATAGATAGAGATGGATAGACAAATAGATAGAGATGGATAGACAAATAGATAGAGATGGATAGACAAATAGATAGAGATGGATAGACAAATAGATAGAGATGGATAGACAAATAGATAGATGGATAGATAAATAGATAGAATAAGAGATGGATAGATAAATAGATAGAATAAGAGATGGATAGATAAATAGATAGAGATGGATTAGACAAAGATAGAGATGGATAGACAAATAGATAGAGATGGATAGACAAATAGATAGAGATGGATATATAAATAGATAGAGATGGATAGACAAGGATAGAGATGGATAGACAAATAGATAGAGAGATGGATAGACAAATATATAGTGAGATGGATAGACAAATAGATAGAGAGATGGATAGATAAATAGATAGAGAGATGGATAGACAAAGATAGAGATGGATAGACAAATAGATAGAGAGATGGATAGACAAATAGATAAAGATGGATAGACAAATAGATAGAGATGGATAGATAAATAGATAGAGATGGATAGACAAATAGATAGAGATGGATAGATAAATAGATAGAGATGGATAGACAAAGATAGAGATGGATAGACAAATAGATAGAGAGATGGATAGACAAATAGATAGAGATGGATAGACAAATATATAGTGAGATGGATAGACAAATAGATAGAGAGATGGATAGATAAATAGATAGAGAGATGGATAGACAAAGATAGAGATGGATAGACAAATAGATAGAGAGATGGATAGACAAATAGATAGAGAGATGGATAGACAAATAGATAGAGATGGATAGACAAATAGATAGAGATGGATAGATAAATAGATAGAGATGGATAGACAAATAGATAGAGATGGATAGACAAATAGATAGAGATGGATAGACAAAGATAGAGATGGATAGACAAATAGATAGAGAGATGGATAGACAAATAGATAGAGATGGATAGACAAATAGATAGATGGATAGATAAATAGATAGAGAGATGGATAGACAAAGATAGAGATGGATAGACAAAGATAGAGATGGATAGACAAATGGATATAGATGGATAGACAAATAGATAGATAGATAGATAGATAGATAGACAGATAAGGAGAGAGAGAGTACGAGAGTGAGTGTGCGTGTGTGTGCGTGCGTGTGTGTGAACTACAACACAAACACACAGCACTTCGACGTTCATTTTTTGTTTTTTTAACTTTAGCTTTAGCTTTTTACCATATATCCAACGAATCACTACCGTACGTCTGTCATTACGATAATTGCCCACCGCTAGTTGTACCCAGTTGTCGAGTTTGCCCCCTCCCCCCCCCCCCCCAACCCCCCGCCGGAAGTGTTTTTACCTGTGTGTCTTACATTACACCTGCGTGAAGAAATGCCGTTAAAGAGAGGGGGGGGGGGGCGTGTTATTTCCCGATATACCTGGGATACTCGATATACGTGTAAAACTAACTCTCCGCGGTGCCACCCTCTTTCTAGGTCAATCGTATGTACTTATACAAAATCGTGGACACCCCCCCCCCCCCTCCAATTAACCCTTTCACGACCATATGACGCAGAGGTTGCCAGATTAATAATAAGAAATAGAGTTATCTCACTCTTATAATTACCTCTCCAAAACTAGTTTTCTGCCCACAGCTAACTCAAAGACAACTGCAGAGGTTGAAGTAACTAAACTAAAGGTTTCTAAATACCCCTGATGGTAACAAAGGCTTTAAAAGTATCCCTAATAGGCTCAACACAGCTAACTCCAAGACAACTGCAGAGGTTGAAGTAACTAAACTAAAGGTTTCTAAATACCCCTGATGGTAACAAAGGCTTTAAAAGTATCCCTAATAGGCTCAAAATTGCGTCAAGAACGTGAGAGGGTTAAGATTTCTCAGTTATTTTGAAGATTTTATTGTCAAATATGGTGCTAATTATTGTTAAGCCAGGTGGTCATACCTTTTAATTATATTTTAATTATATATATACTAGGTCTTAACCCCTTGAAGCTCTGACGCGTTTTAGCAGTTTATTTTGGCTTATCATCAGACGATTTCATGCAGCTTAGGAAGGAGCTGTGAGTATTAAAAGGGTAAATACTATCTCAATCAACCCTTTCACTTCCATATACCGTTACTAATATGAATAAAATCGTCTAATAGTAGCCAGAAAACAGAACAGAAACGCGTATTGGAGCTTGAAAGGGTTAATATGATGCAGATAATTATAGAGTAGTTTCATATCATTGCATTACGTATCGAGAAATTAGCTGCTAAGGGATTCAATTAGCTGTTAAGGGATTCAATTAGCTGCTAAGGGATTCAATTAGCTGCTAAGGGATTCAATTAGCTGCTAAGGGATTCAATTAGCTGTTAAGGGATTCAATTAGCTGTTAAGGGATTCAATTAGCTGTTAAGGGATTCAATTAGCTGCTAAGGGATTCAATTAGCTGTTAAGGGATTCAATTAGCTGTTAAGGGATTCAATTTGCTGTTAAGGGCTTCAATTTGCTGTTAAGGGATTCAATTTGCTGTTAAGGGATTCAATTTGCTGTGAAGGGATTCAAATTAGCTGCTAAGGGATTCAATTAGCTGCTAAGGGATTCAATTAGCTGCTAAGGGATTCAATTAGCTGCTAAGGGATTCAATTAGCTGCTAAGGGATTCAATTAGCTGCTAAGGGATTCAATTATCAGCTAAGGGATAGAATTACCGACTAAGTAAATTAACCCCAATTCTGTCCCGCTCTGAATAGATTAAATTTTTCTAATTCCCTGCTAACCCTTTCACGCTGATACACGCAGAGGTTGCCAGATTAGCAATAATAAAGAGTTCTCTCTCACTCTTATAATTACCTCTCCAAAATTAGTTTTCTGTAAAGACAACTGCAGAGGTTGAAGTAACTAAACGAAAGGTTTCTAAATACCCCTGATGGTAACAAAGGCTTTAAAGTATCCCCAATAGGCTCAAAATTGCGTCATATGTCGGAGAGGGTTAAACTTTATTCTGGCTACTATAAGACGGTTTATGCAGCTTGTAAGGGGCCTCCAACCTTTAACAGGCTTCGAAATATCTCACTTAACCCTTTTTACTACCACAGATCCTTCTTAAACTGCACAAAATCGTCTAAATATAGCTAGAATAAAATAACGAGACGCTGCCGGTACAGTCGCGCTAATAAGTGATGTCTCAGCACCAAGTATGTTTGGATCAATAATTGGTATCGGCAATATCTAAGCTTCATTTCTTCATACCGAGTGAAATATCCAACCATGTTCCTACACTTACCCCCCCCTATTCAACATCTGACAGAATTGAATACAGCACAGAGCAAGCCAAACGTAATGACAGCTGGGACATGACTTATTAGCGCGACCGTACAGAAGGAATTAATAAGCTGTGAGCCCCATTTTACGAGGGTGGATGTAAAATACCGGTGGTTCAGTAATGGCTTCGAGACAATAATCACTTGATAACGGGGCTATATCTTCCCTCAACCCTTAAGGGGAGATTTCCACTTGAGGGATTTTTTTTCGAACTTCCTTCTCCCTCATGTTTAGCCCCATTGTTTTTGAGATTTTAAGACGTTCGCCCCATTAGTTTGACGATTTTAAGAACTTTCGCCCCATTTATGTCACTGTTAAGACCTTTCGTGCCATTTAGGTGTCGATTTTTTCCTGGCGAGCGATAGCGAGCCTGTAATTTAACAGGAACCGGCCTTCGGCCGGGACATTTTTCTACCGAAAAATGTACAAATTTATCTTAAAAGAGGATCAAAGGGGGTGTGATTTCAAGCTTGATGGAAGTCTAGGAAACGCACTAAAAACCTCCCCTTAAGGGAAGATGGCCCGTTTTTGTTGGTCTATTAATTCATTTATTCCTATATTTATTAGTGTCCTCGCTAAACCTTCATCAAGCTTAGAAAAACACCCTCTAGACCCCCTTCAAGATAAATGTGTACATTTTTCGGTAGAAAAATTAACAGGCCAAAGGACAGTTCCTCTTAAAATGTCAGGATCGCTATTGCTCGCCAGGGGAAAATCGACACCTAAATGGTACGAAAGGTCTTGATATTGATATAGAAGTGGGACAAAAGTTTATATAATCGACACACCAATGGGCCGAACGTCATAAAATCTAAAAACTAATGGGGATAAACACGAGGAAGAAAGGGGACCAGAAAAGCGACCCATCTCCCCTCACCCCTTCCCCTCACCCTCGCCCTCACCCTTGATCGTCTTGTTCTATTTGTTGTGTATTTGTTCTTCTCCTCTCGTGGCTCTCATCTTAAGACCTTTGTTTCCCACGGTGAGGGGCTTTGCTTTCAAGGCAGCCAGCTTCCTTTTAAGATTCGAGGGTGGTGGCTCAATTAAAACTACACATATATAAACATATATATATATATATATATATATATATATTTTAGACTGTCTTTTAGACTGCCGTGGTGTAATTGATTAAAGCGTCGGCTATCACTTAGATGTTTCATGGTTCGATCCCACTGACTAGAAACATATATATAAACATATATCTATATATATATATATATATATATATATATATATATATATTATATATATATTATATATATCCTTATATCACAGGTATCTATACAGTATATTGCGTGACTAGTTAGTCATCAATAATTTACCTATTATTAGTTCTAATTGTCAAACATTCATATAAGTAATAATGCATGATATATATAATTCCAATACCGATTAGTCCCTCTAATTATGTAGTTATCGTTCTCTCCCATCTATATATCGCAATTATTACTTCACATTCACCCCACCATATAATTCAGTCTTCGCTATAAACATGCAAAAATACTCCAATATTTTTTATCAGGTCAGTTCAACAGCAGTTAATTATTCCGATAATCAACAAATTAAAGAGGTTTTTTTCTGGACCGACTTCTCCTTCATATTCAGCCCATTAGTTTTGACATTTTAAGACATTCTACCCATAGGTTTTGAAATTTTAAGACATTCTACCCATAGGTTTTGATATTTTAAGACATTCTACCCATAGGTTTTGACATTTTAAGACATTCTACCCATAGGTTTTGACATTTTAAGACATTATACCCATAGGTTTTGACATTTTAAGACATTCTACCCATAGGTTTTGATATTTTAAGACATTCTATCAATTAGTTTTGAATTGTCGAGACATGTTACCCAATAGTTTGACATTTTAAGACATTCTACCCATAGGTTTTGACATTTTAAGACATTCTACCCATAGATTTGGATATTTTAAGACATTCTATCAATTAGTTTTGAATTGTCGAGACATGTTACCCAATAGTTTGACATTTTAAGACACATTACCTATTAGTTTATGACATTTAACCCTTGGTTTTGACATTTTAAGACATTACCTACCCATCATTTTGGCGATATTTAGACCTTTTGTGCTACTTAGGTATCGATTTTTTTTTCGGGCGAGCGAAAGCGAGCCTGATATTTAGGAAGAACTGGCCTTCGACTCAGGCTTCTTTCTACGAAAACGCACACATTTATTTCGAAGGGGGATCTTCGGGGTATTTCTAAGCTTGATGGAGGTTTATCGACAAAAGTAAAGAAATATATATAATAATAATAATAATAATAATAATAATAATAATAATAGCATTAACAAACAAACAAATAAATAAATAAATAAACCAATAAATACAATCCTCCCCATAAATTACCTTAGCCATTCCCTTTAACGACACAAACACGACAATCCCAATACCGCTCTTTTTCTCGCTTCCCTCGTAATAATTAGCGGCGGGCGTAAAAACCGTATATAACAGCTTTCACCCAGTTTTTCCAAGGACATTGCTGGTTACGGGAAATCTATCGTCACGGCGGTGTTTATGGGGGGGGGGGGGTTGTTTTGTCTGGCCGGCCCCCCTTCTCCTTCTTGTTTAACCCCATTAGTTTTTGATATTTTGAGACCTTCGCCTCATTAGTTTGGCGATTTCAAGACATTTCACCCCATTTCTTTGTCAATATTAGTACCTTTCGTGACATTGAGGTGTCGATCTTTTCCTGGCGAGACTGTAATTTTAGGAGGAACCG
>CM064513.1:94557148-94564648 GCA_032716605.1 Paralithodes platypus
TTAAAAACCTCACTCATTTTTTCCTCCTCCTCAAATATTTCTCCATTGTGAACGATCCTTTGGATCTTTTCCTTCACTTTAGTTCTCTTATTTATGAATCCATATAATATGTTGGGATCATCTTTGCTCTTCATAACCACCCCTCTCTCAAAATCCTTCCATAACCTATCACGTTCAACTTTAGCTTTATAACATCTAGCACCAAACCAATCATTCTTTGTTTTAGGAAAATCCTTGGCTATTGGTATGTATTTGTCAGCACCTTGTTTGCATATGTCACAGAAGGCTTCGTATTGCTCATTAATATCATATTTATTCAATACTTTATCCTCCCAATTAATGTTTTGGAAAAACTCTCGCAATTTGTTGTATCTTCCTCTAGGATAATCCAGCCGGTCTTTCTTGAACTCCTCTTTACTTGGTAATAAGTCATACTTTAATATAAAATTAAAGTCTAATACGACATGATCACTTTTACCTACTGGTGGTTTATAACTTACCTCAAATATCTCATTGGCACATCTCGTAAAAACCAGATCTAATAATGAAGGAGTATCACTCCCTCTCACCCTTGTTGGCTCTTCTATGTGTTGATGCAACAGGTATGTTGTCATCAACTATAGAAGTCTACATCCCCAACTGTTCTCTCTCTCAGGACACTCTAAAGTTGACCAATCAATATTCCCACTGTTGAAGTCTCCGGTAATAATAATACTTTTGTTCCTATCTTCTGCCTCCTTGATAATACTCCAGATTTATTAAAGTTTCATTCAGCATTGCTTCGTGTTCCTCACTGGTCCAGGCTGCAGTTCGTGGCGGCACATACACATTTACTATTATAATTCCTTCGTTACCTCTCACTATTTCTATTGCTACTATTTCTGAAGCAGAACCCACCTCTTTCATCTGCAACTCCTTTACCTTAAGCTCCCTCCTTGTGAATATCAAGACCCCTCCTCCCATTCTCCCAACTCTATCCCTCCTCCATACATTATAATTTTCACCTGAGAGTATTTCATTTCTTATTTGAGAATTTAATTTGGTTTCTGTTAAACATAGAACATGTGGCTTGTTTATATTAATAACATCTTTTATTTCAAGAATTTTTTATAATAACCCATCTACATTGGTGTAAATTACATGTAAAAATTCATTCCCTGTCAACCCAGTTACACCTCCTCTTCCCCCGTTTGCTCCTGGGATGGTTTGTCTTTTTGTATGTACCATTTCCGTATTTGCAGACCTACGACCCGGAAGAAAAAAAAATCCTTCTCTTCCTCAGTTCGTTCATAATTTCTTTTATTTGCTTCTTCAAACTTAGCTTTCAGTAGTTCTCTATCCTCTTTAGAAAGGTCTCTTCTCACTTTAATAGACTTAAAAGCTTCTACATCATTTAACTTTGGACCATTTTTAAGTATGGTTTCCGCCATCTGACTATTCATTAGCGTAATTTTAATTGGTCTGTTCTTTCCCTTTTCGTACTTACCAATTCTTCTATATTCCATTATCTCAATTTCCGGACCATCCTCTTCAAGTAAATGCTTCATTGTGTTCCTTATACAATTTAGCTCATCTCTGTCCCTTTCTATCCTCGATTTTATATCTTTCTGTGTGGCCAAATATTATCACTGATTTGTTTTTGTCCACTGTGTCACGAAGCAATTTCTCATTTCTCCGAATAACATTCTTCACCTCCACATCGAGTTTACTTTCCTTTGTCACCAACGCTATTTCGTTTTGAACTTTTTTTTCTTTGACAACAATCTCTGCAAAGCTTCGTTTTATTTCCTCCTTACAAATCTCTACTGTTTCATTTGTTTTGGCTATGTTTTGTATTAACTCACTGTTTCTGTCTTGAATCTCGTCATGAGCCGTCTTCATCTTCACTACTGTGTGTGTGTCTGTGTGTGTGTGTGTGTGTCATCAACAATAGGGTTCACTGGATACCATATAGGTTACGGAGATTTGTGTATGTGTGTGTGTGTGTATGTGTGTGTGTGTGTTATGTTTGTGTGTGTGTGTGTGTCATCAACAATAGGGTTCACTGGATACCATATAGGTTACGGAGATTTGTGCATGTGTATATTGGTGTGTGTGTGTGTGTGTGTGTGTGTGTACGTTATCTGCATGAATATTGCTTTCGTTAAATCTGTATATCGTACCTCCAATGTTTCGTTTATAAATCGTACAGTAGATCGATAGATGCATTATAAAAAAAAATATATATATATATATATTGTATATACAGTATATAATTCGTGTGTGGAGAGAGAGAGAGAGAGAGAGAGAGAGAGAGAGAGAGAGAGGGAAGGGGGGGGGGGGATGTACCGTAATATAAAAAAATACCCCCATCCCCATCCCCCCCCCCCATTACATCACACCCCATACATCCAAGGTTACTGAGGGTTATAACAGTACTAAGGGGGGGCGGGGGGGCAGTATTAATAGTTAAGCTCTCTCTCTCTATATATCTATATCTATATCTATATCTATCTATCTATCTAGCTAGCTATCTATCTATCTCGGTTTCTATGTCTGTCTTTCTCTGTCTCTCTCTCTATCTATATCTATCTAGCTAGCTATCTATTTATCTATCTATCTATCTATCTATCTATCTATCTATCTATCTATCTATCTATCTCTCTCTCTCTCTCTCTCTCTCTCTCTCTCTCTCTCTAGTTTTAAAAAAACAGCCGGAGAGGGGACTTATCTCAAGTATTTAAAAACGTTAAAGTCTTGACAAAGTGGATGATAACAAGTACTTCACAATTGATCAATCAAATTACACTAGAGGAAATGGTTGCAAAATCTTGGAAAGCCCGTTCATAAGGCAGATTTTTTTTTTTTTGTATCGAGTGGTAAACTTATTGAATGGACTATCTAGAAATGTGTTATTATTGTACTGTTCAATCCTTCAATAACGGAGTTGATAAATATGTCGCCCTGAAACCCAAATAATACTCACTCACTTACTCACACACACACACACACACACACACACCCCTTGCACGCACCTTGCACGCACACACACACACACCTGGCACACACACACAGCACACACACACCTGGCACACACACACAGCACACATACACCTGGCACACACACACCTGGCACACCACACACCTGGCACACACACACAACACACACACTGGCACACACACACCTGGCACACACACACCTGGCACACACACACGAGTAGGTGGTAAAATAGGGCGTTTAAAGACCGAACAGCAGATCACGTTTGTCATAATTATAACTTATAAGGGAGCTCAGACGGTATTGTGCAGCATAATTTACTGGTTCGGCTCAATGGTTTAAGGAAGGGGTTTAGTTTGCTCTCTAAACCTCTATCAAGCTTAAAAAAAACTATTTTTATTTGTACATTTTTCGGTAGAAAAATTTCCCGGCCGAAGTCCAATTCCTCTTAAAATATAGGCTCGCTGTCGCTCGCCAGGACAAAAAAGCTACACCTAAATGGCACGATAGGTCTTAATATTGGCAAAGAAATGGGACAAATGGTCTGAAAAACGCCAAGGTAATGGGGCGATTGTCTTACAATCTCATAACTAAAGGGAGAAGGAGGTCTCGAAAAATCAAGTGAATGCCCTTAAGGGGAGGTTTCTAGTTTGTTTCCTACTCCTCCAGCAATCTTAAAATTTCACCCCCTTGACCCCCGTTCAAGATAAATTTGTAAATTTTTCGGTAGAAAAATGTCCCGGCCGAAGGCCGATTACTCTTAAATTACAGGCTCGCTATCGCTCGCCAGGATAAAATCGACACCTAAATGGCACGAAAGGTCTTAAAATTGACAGAATGGGGCGGAAATTCTTAAAAATCACCAAACTAATGAGGCAAACGTCTTAAAATCTCAAAAGCAATGGGGCTAGACATGAGGGAGAAAGGGGCCAAGAAAAAAGTCCCTCAAGTGGAAACCTCCCCTTAAGGTCCCTAAGCTGATATAAAATAAAATATGATATACAATTCTACGACTCTATTTTGTGCCTTGCATCATAAGCGGTGTATTCGTTCATCAACCCGTTCCATGCCTGATTGATATTAACCCTTTCACGCATATGACGCGATTTTGAGCCTATTGGGGATACTTTAAAGCCTTTGTTACCATCAGGGGTATTTAGAAACCTTTAGTTTAGTTACTTCAACCTCTGCAGTTGTCTTTGAGTTAGCTGTGTTGAGCCTATTGGACCTTTAAAGCCTTTGTTACCATCAGGGGTATTTAGAAACCTTTAGTTTAGTTACTTCAACCTCTGCAGTTGTCTTTGAGTTAGCTGTGTTGAGCCTATTGGGGATACTTTAAAGCCTTTGTTACCATCAGGGGTATTTAGAAACCTTAGTTTAGTTACTTCAACCTCTGCAGTTGTCTTTGAGTTAGCTGTGTTGAGCCTATTGGGGATACTTTAAAGCCTTTGTTACCATCAGGGGTATTAGAAACCTTTAGTTTAGTTACTTCAACCTCTGCAGTTGTTGTCTTTGAGTTAGCTGTGGGCAGAAAACTAATTTTGGAGAGGTAATTATAAGAGTGAGAGAACTCTATTTCTTATTGCTAATCTGGCAACCTCTGCGTCATAAATGCGTGAAAGGGTTAATGAACGAATTTAAATACATTGTGTGCCTGCCAACAATCCGCCACACCTATTCCCTGGCTGACTCTTCCTAAATGGTAGATGATATGTAAATTGGATTACTCTAGTCGTGTGTGTGTGTTATAGAGGTAAAGGGGAGGTCTCCACTTGAGAGATTTTATTCTGGACCCCTTTCTCCCTCATGTTTAGCCCCATTGCTTTTGAAATTTTAAGACGTTCGCCCTAGTAGTTTGGACATTTTAAGACACTTTGCCCCATTTCTGTCAATTTTAAGACCTTTCGTGCCATTAAGGTGTCGATTTTTCCTGGCGAGCGATAGCGAGCCTGTAATTTAAGAGCAACCGGCCTCCGGCCTGGACATTTTTCTACCGAAAAATGTACAAATTTATCTTGAAAGGGGGTCTAGGGGGTGTAATTTTAAGCTTGATGAAAACGTAGGGAACAAACTAAATACCTCCCCTTAATTTTAAGAGTTTTGGAACAGGGTATGGACACTTAAGGGGAGGTTTTTAGTTTGGTCCCTAGATATCCTTCAAGCTTAAGATTACACCCCCTTGAGCCACTTTCAAGATAAATTTGTACACTTTTCGGTGGAAAAATGTCCCGGCTCAAAGCCGGTTCCTCTTAAATTACAGACTCGCTATCGCTCGCCAGGATAAAATCGACACCTAAATGGCACGAAAGGTCTTAACATTGACAGAAATGGGTTGAAAGTTCTTAAAATCGTCAACATAATGGGGCAAACGTCTTAAAATTAGAAAAACAATGGGGCTAAACATGAGGGAGAAAGGAGTCCAGAAAAAAATCCCTCCAGTGGAAATCATCTCCCCTTAACCCCATCTGATGCGAGGGGTCTATTTCGATCCACACACCCCGACCCAGGTAGGTTGTTTTTACCCCCCTCCCTCCCCCTCCCTCCCTCCTCTTGTTATGTCGGAGGAGATAGTCACTGAGTTTGACACTAGCAGATCTTTATTGTGATGTGATAACCTGCCCTAGATTCCTGTCGCACATACTAAGGTCATGGCTAGAGTATACAGTATATATAGATAGATAGATAGATAGATAGATAGATAGATAGATAGATAGATAGATAGAGAGTGAGTATGTATATGTATTTACCGTCTATTCTTCATTCTTCATATGGGAATTCTTTAAGGGGAGATTTCCACTTGAGAGATTTTTTTCTTTACCTCTTTCTCCCTCATGTTTAGCCCCATTGCTTTTGGGTTTTTAAGATGCTCACCCCATTAGTTTGGCGAATTTAAGAACGTTCGCCCGATTTCTGTCAATTTTAAGACCTTCCGTACCATTTAAGAGGAACGATTTTTGTCCTGCCGAGCGATAGCGAGCCTGTAATTATAAGAGGAACCGCCCTTCGGCCGGGACATTTTTCTACCGAAAAATGTACACATTTATCTTGAAAGGGGGTTTAATTTTAAGCTTGATGGAGGTCTAGGGAATAAACTAGATACCTCCCTTTAACGCATATAATCTGGTGAAATAAATAAATCAACAAACAATAAATGGCTCCCAAGGTGATTATGGTGGTGATAATGGTAATGGTGGTGATGGTGATATTAATGGTGGTGGTGATAGTGGTGGTGGTGATAGTGGTGGTGATATTAATGGTGGTGGTAGTGGTGGTGGTGATAGTAATAGTAATGACAGTGGTATGGATGGTGATAGTTTTGTGACGATGTTGATGATGGTGGCAGTGGTGGTGATAGTAAAGGTGGGAGCGGTGGTGATAGTAATAGTGAAGACGATAGTACAGTGGAAAATAAGTAAATGTCTTCCCTCGTCTCACACACACACACACACACACAAACACACACACAGACACACAGACTTAACAATGTGAAGGCAAGACTAGACTGAACATTACCCCGTCAATAACAAGCACAATAACAAAACAAAATGTATCACCACCACTAACAACAACAACAACACAACATTTAATAAACAACAATAACAAGGAAAAACAACTATAACAACAACAAAATACAACATTAAGGCACCACAAACAACAACAACAATACAACACTAAAACAACACAATACAACACTAACAAAAGCAGAACAACACAACTAACAACCAAAATAAAAACACCGCTAGATAACAAAAATAAAAACACCGCTAGATAACAAAAATAAAAACACCGCTAGATAACAAAAATAAAAACACCGCTAGATAACAAAAATAAAAACACCGCTAGATAACAAAAACAATGGAACCGCTAGAAACAAAGACACTCACAAAGACAATTTTCCACAAAGACAAACATTCCATCACCTAAATACTCTCAAACCCGACAATGCGATTACCACAAAGAAAAATTACATTATTTCATGAAACTATCGACTAATTTCCACTTCTCAAGATATCGTACAGCTACTGACAAACGTTCGAGAGCTCTTGCAATGTTTGGTATGCAACTATATCCATTTAGAGGATTAGATTGATATTAAATCATAGCCATGTACTTAACCTTTTAACTGTCTTGATGGTGTAATGGTTAGAGTGCTTAAGGGGGGGTGACCTGTTTTGGTTCTGTCCTTTTCTATCTTTCTCTGGCTTGTATCCATTTGGCCCCATTCAGCCTACTGTTTTAACACGTTTATCCCCATCCAGGTGTCAATTTCTTACTGGTGAGCGGTAGCGAGCCAGCATATTTTTAATTTTTGTTAGACAGCAGGCTAAATTTGTACATTTTTCGATAGAAAAATGTCTCCGGCGAAGCCGGATTTCTTCATATAATGGCCGCTATCGCTCGCCAGGAATAAATCGACACCTAGATGGGGATAAACGTCTTAAAATAGTGGGCTGAATGGGGCCGAAGGATAAAGCAGAAAAGAGAGAAAAGGACAGAAATAACAAAAAGCAGGTCACCCCCCT
>CM064513.1:94567148-94644867 GCA_032716605.1 Paralithodes platypus
TTGCAGCAGTTGACGAAGTATCAAAGCTGGCCCCTGCAAATACAATGTACGTCATCCACGTTGGATCCAACGATATACAGCGAACCCGGTCGGAAGATTTGCTTTTAAAGTACCAGCAGCTGATCAAGTCGTTTAAGGAGAAGTCATCAAGGATCATCGTCTCAGGAATCGTCCCCGGCTCGGTTGTTAGAGAGCCGATTTTACAACATAGCCACCAGCACAAATCGTTGTCTAGCAAACCTCTGCAGGAAGGAGAACGTGGGATTCGTCGACACCTGGGACAATTTCTACTACGATGACTATTTGTTTTCGGATGATGGAGTTCATCTGAACCAGGTGGGAGCAGCGCGTTTTGGGCGTCTTCTCAACGATGCGGTGAAGGATTTTCGGAGAAGAAATCGACTCAGCACAGGACAACCAGGAAGGAGGACCGAAGACAGCGAGGACGGCAATCTACAAAGGAATTAAATACTAATCCGTCAAGAACCGCGAATTTGGATAAAGCTCCACCAACACGACCCAAATTTCAAAACCGTCAGGGATAACGACCGAGGACCGAGGACAGCCATGAATGTAAATGTAGATCCGACCAGAACCAAAAATTCGATGAAAGAACGATCTGCGAGTTCTAAAACCGCAACTTTAAAGGTTTTCTATGCAAACGCTCGTAGCATACGCAATAAATTTTCAGATTTAGAGGAACTAGTGTTTACAGAAAATTATGATGTGATTGGCATAACAGAATCTTGGCTCAATACACAAGATAGAGACTTTTAGCAGAGTATTCACTTCCCGGTTATGTAATGTTTGAGAACAGCCGAATAAATAAAAATGGAGGTGGCGTTTTATTTTATATCAAAGAAAGTCTTAACCCGACCCTCGTGTCAAAACCTCAAATTGTGAACGTCGACACATCTTTTGTGCTAATAAAGAATAATAAAGGTACAAAAATAATACTTGCGTTAATATACAGACCTCCAGCTCAATCAGTGCAAACTGACCGAGAAATTTACGAACAAATTGCAGATGTAAGTAACTCACAAGATACCGTAATTTTTGGCGACTTTAATTTACCTGTGACCAAGTGGGGCGATACTCTTACTTCACACTCCGGACATGACTTGTATACGAACTTGCAAGAGAGTTCGCTTTATCAATTTGTTCGAATGCCGACCCGTGGTAATAACGTTCTTGACATTGTACTTGCAACAAAAGAAGAATTGATAGAGAATTTGAATGTTGGTGATGAATTCAGTAACAGCGACCATCGTACGATAACTTTCACTTTAAAGTTTACTAGTAACGAACCAAATAGTAGCATCGAAAAAGTCCCTAATTTCAAGAAAGCAAACTTCCATAAACTTAGAGCTATGTTTAAAGAAACTGACTGGAGCTTTTTAATTAACAATAACGACATAAATACATCTTGGAAGTTATTCGAAACCACTTACCTAAAAGCAGTGCAAGACTGCATACCATCGAAAATACGGCGTCCAGGCCATAATAATAAGCCCAAATGGTGGAATAAAGATATTTCAAACTGCCTGCTTGCTAAAAAATGTGCTAATGATAGATTAAAATCCTCACAAAATGACGAAGAACGGGTGGTGAAATTTGTAGAGCTACGACGCAAAGCCAAAAAGTTAATTAAGCAAAGTAAAAAGACCTTAGAGTTACATATTGCGAATCAAAGTAAAACAAACCCGAAAGAATTCTATAGTTATATCAGAAAGAAAAAAGTAGTTACTTCAACTGTTGGACCGTTAGTCGATGAAAAAGGAGAATACACCAAAGACGAAGTACAAATGAGTAATGCCCTCAATACCTTCTTTGCATCAGTTTTTACAACAGAAGACCTCAGTGATATCCCTACACCATCGCCGATTCAGATTGATAATTCAGATGTTCTAAGCAATATCACCGTTACAGAGAGAGAAGTATTGAATTGTTTAGATAAACTCAAGGTAAATAAAACGCCAGGACCTGATACAATCTCGCCTAGAGTTCTAAAGGAAGCTAAGAATGAGCTCTCCAAACCACTGACATTACTATTCAATAAATCCTTGCAGTCTGGAACTATGCCTGATCAGTGGAAGCTAGCCAACGTAACACCGATATTCAAAAAAGGCAGCAAATCCCTACCGAGTAACTATCGTCCAATTAGCTTAACCTCAGTTGTATGTAAAATGCTAGAAACGGTCATACGAGACAGACTCGTAAATCACTTGGAGGAAAATAACATACTTAAAGATACTCAACACGGCTTTCGTAAAAAACGTTCCTGTTTAACAAACCTCTTAGACTTCTTCCACGATATCCTCAACCTCTACGATGAGAGTAAAGCTGTAGATATTATATACCTTGATTTTCAAAAGGCCTTTGACAAAGTTCCCCACAAACGTTTACTGCTAAAACTAAAAGCGCATGGAATACAAGACGGTGTGTTGAAATGGATAGAAAATTGGCTCAGCAACAGAAAGCAAAGGGTAGTCATAAACGGTAAGGCATCTAAATGGACC
The DNA here is from genome assembly GCA_032716605.1 of Paralithodes platypus. Lineage (NCBI taxonomy): Eukaryota > Metazoa > Arthropoda > Malacostraca > Decapoda > Lithodidae > Paralithodes > Paralithodes platypus. The sequence continues at coordinate 94,569,668 of CM064513.1, forward strand.
AATGTAAGTAGCGGGGTACCCCAGGGATCGGTACTAGGACCAATTCTCTTTCTAATTTACATCAACGACATAGATGAGGGTCTCACCTGCACAATCTCAAAATTTGCTGACGATACAAAAATTGCAAATAGCGTACTCTCAAAAGAACAAGTTGACGATATGCAACACAATCTAGATAAATTGTCATGTTGGGCCCAAATTTGGCAAATGAGTTTCAATGCGGATAAATGTAAAGTACTACATGTCGGATACCTAAATGAGAAAGCAAACTATTCGATGAATGGCACTCAGCTTAAGAATGTAAACAGAGAAACTGATCTGGGAGTAACAATATCGAGTAACCTAAAACCGAGTCAACAATGTTCAGAAGTTGTTAAGAAGGCAAACAAAATAATTGGCTTTATAGGCAGGTCATTTGAGCATAAATCCAAAGAAGTTATCCTAACCCTTTACAATTCCTTAGTCCGCCCTCTTCTGGAATACTGCGTTCAATCCTGGTGCCCTTATTACCAAAAAGATATAAACAAGCTAGAACGAGTTCAACGTAGAGTTACCAAAATGATACCTAGCCTAAAGAACAAACCATACGAAGAGCGTCTTAGAGAATTAAATCTATTTCCTTTAACCCAGCGCAGATTAAGAGGCGACTTAATTCAAGTGTTCAAAATCATCAAAGGCATCGACAATATGAACTGTAGTAAGTACTTCACTATCGACCAATCTAATTACACGCGGGGAAACGGTTGCAAAATTATTGGTAAATCTTTTAACTCGCACGAATCTAAGAATTTCTTCTTCAATCGAGTTGTCAACTTGTGGAATGGGCTTCCCCGAGACGTTATAGACTGCAGCACCGTTGATTCATTTAAATTCCGCCTAGACAAATATCTCGCATCAAACCCGCGACTGACTGCGTTTGTAAATGAATAACTTTATCCTCCCCTCAGTTACTAACCCATATGTCCCCTACTAACTTCCTAGTCCTGCCACGTTAGTGGCAGGGCAGTAGTTCCCTTTCCAATGTTCTCTTACCCACTCTAAACCACTGTTTGGACACTTGATCCTCAGTGTTTTGGAGGACAAGCAACCTAGAAGGGTCACTAGATCTGTTGTTGCTTGATTTCCTTTGTACTCCTTTGTACTCCTTTGTACTCATACCTGTTTCATCTCTCTCACTCACACACACCACCACACACACACACCTGCTTCATCTTCTCTCTCACACACACACACACACACACACACACACACACACACACACACACACACACACACACCTGGTTCATCTCTCTCTCTCTCTCTCTCTCTCTCTCTCTCTCTCTCTCTCACTCACTCACTCACAACTCTCACACACTGTTCATCTCTCTCTCTCTCTCACACACACACAAACACACACACACACAACACACCCACACACACAAACTGGTTCATCTCTCTCTCTCTCTCTCTTTCTCTCTCTCTCTCTCTCTCTCTCTCTCACTCACTCACGCACACCTCTCACACACCTGTCTCATCTCTCTCTCTCTCTCACACACACACACACACACACACACACACCTGTCCTGTCTCCTCACCTTGTCACTAGAGGGGATTGAAGCTGTCCTTGGCCCGCATGCCCAACTCTTTCAACAGACACATTGCTTCATTTTTAACCCATTTAATAGTGATAATTATGACCACTTGGCAATCATGTGATGCAGAGACATAGCACTATCATGTTTCCCATTAACCCTTTCAATATCAACTGGCTATTATAGGGTGATTTTTATTCAGATTAAGATGGGTATGTGGAAGTCAGAGAGTTAATTGAGATAGGTGTGTGCATTTTGCAATGGGAAAATGGCACCGGCCGAAGGCCGGTTCCTTCTAATTACAGTCTCGCTATCGCTTGCCAGGGGAAAAATAGACCCCTAAATGGCACGAAAGGTCTACAATTGCCAAACTAATGGGACTAAACATGAGGGAGAAGGGGGTCCAGAAAAAAAAATAACTCCACTTACGAACACAAGCCTTACTCCTGTTTTACCCCACCAAGGGATAGCCGCCCCCCCCCCCCCTTCCCCACCACCAGTTTACGAATACGGGCCTTGATCGTAATACTAACCTAGATTCTCTCCCCCCACACGTCACCCCGAGAGAGAGAGAGAGAGGGGATATATCGGTTTGCCAAGATTATGTTTGGCTCGGTACTTCGGTTAAGGGGAGGTTTTTAGTGCGTTTCCTAGACCTCCATCAAACTTGAAATTACACCCCCTTGACCCCCTTTCAAGATAAATTTGTAAATTTTTCGGTAGAAAATGTCCCGGCCAAAGGCCGGTTCCTCTTAAATTACAGGCTCGCTATCGCTCGCCAGGAAAAAATCGACACCTAAATGGGACGAAAGGTTTTAAAAGTGACATAAATGGGGTGAAAGTTCTTAAAATCGCCAACTAATGGGGTGAACGTCTTAAAATCTCAAAAGCAATGGGGCTAAACATGAGGGAGAAAGGGGTCAAGACAAAAATCCCTCAAGTGGAAATCTCCCCTTAACCCCTTCTGTACCGGCGACGTCTTTTTGTATTGGATTCTAGCTATACTTAAGGGGAGGTATTTAGTGTGTTCCCTAGACCTCCATCAAGCTTAAAATTACACCCCCTTGAGTCCCTTTCAAGATAAATTTGTATATTTTTCGGTAGAAAAATGTCCTGGCCGTAGGCCGGTTCCTCTTAAATTACAGGCTCGCTATCGCTCGCCAGGATAAAATCGACACCTGAATTGCACGAAAGGTCTTAATATGGGGTGAAAGTTCTTAAAATCGCTAAACTAATCGGGCAAACGTTTTATAATATCAAAAGCAATGGGGCTAAACATGAGGGAGAAAGGGGTCCAGAAAAAAATCCCTCAAGTGGATATCTCCCCTTAACCGATATTATGCAGCTTAGGAAGGATGTGTGGTAGTTAAAAAAAAAGAGTTGTTGGAGATAGTTTGAAATATTATTATGGCTAGAGGTCCTTCCTAAGCTGAATTCATTCGTCTAATAGTTGCCAGAATATGCTGCAAAGGCCGTCCGTGCTATATACTGAATGGGGTTAAGGGGAGGTATTTAGTTTGTTCCCTAGTCCTCCATCAAGCTTAAAATTACACTCCCAAGAGCCCCTTTTAAGATAAATGTGTAAATTTTTCGGTAGAAAAAATGTCCCTCTTAAATTACAGGCTCACTGTCGCTCGCCAGAACAAAATTGACAGAAATGGGGCGACAGTTCCTAAAATCGCCAACCTAATGGGGCGAAAGTAGCAAAACCACAAAAGCAATGGAGCTAAATATGAAGGATGAAGAGGTCCAGAAAACAAATTCCTCAAGTGGAAATCTCCCCCCTTAATTACCTCCACCAGATAATTTGGACAGAGTTTATGTTTTTGCCTTTGTTTGTCTGTTTGTTGGTCTGTAAACAAGATATCTCACACAGTTATTAATCGATGTTCCCGAAATTTGGTGGGCAGACAGGAAGGAGCGATTCCATTTAGGAGGTCATCGGTAGAGCGCGTACCTCCGCCGGCGTAGGAAGCGGAGGTACCCGTTATGCAGAATGAGAACATAAGAAAACGGGAGTCTGCAGAAAGCCGATTGGCCCACACGAGGCAGATCCCTCTCACCCCCAACCCAAATTATAACGAGGATTCTAGAAAACAGTAAATAAATATGGAAGTAAATAGAGCCTAAAATACCCCCCTCCCTCCATCCCCCCCCCCCCCCCCCCCCCCCCCCATAAGCGACCACAGTATGAGGCTTTTCATCAATATTAACCCCTTCAGCACGATAATGTAATGCTCATCATATTCTGGTTGCCACTAAGGGGAGGTTTTTAGTTTGTTCCCAAGATTTCCGTCAAGCTTACGATTATACACCCCCTAGACCCACTTTCAAGATAAATTTGTACATTTTTCGGTAGAAAAATTTCCTGGCCAAAGGCCGGTTCCTCTTAAATTACAGGCTCGCTTTCGCTCGCCAGGAAAAAATCGACACCTAATTGGCACGAAAGGTCTTAAAATTGACATAAATGGGGCGAAAGTTCGTAAGATCGCCAAACTAATGGGGCGAAAGTCTTAAAATCTCAAAAGCAATGGGGCTAAACATGAGGCAGAAAGGGATCCAGAAAACAATCCCTCAAGAGGAAATCTCCCCTTAACCCCTTCCGTACCGCTGACGTCCTTTCAACTTTATTCTGGGTACTATTAGACGATTTCATTCAGCTTAAGGGGAGGTTTTTAGTTGATTCCCTAGACTTCCATCAAGCTTAAAATTACTCCCCCTTGACCCCATTTCAAGATAAATTTGTAAATTTTTTGGTAGAAAAATTTCCCGGCCGAAGGCCGGTTCCCCTTAAATTACAGGCTCGCTATCGCTCGCCAGGATAAAATCGACACCTAAAAGGCACGAAAGGTTTTTAAATTGACAGAAATGGGTTGAAAGTTCTTAAAAGTAGTCAAATAATGGGGCAAACGTCTTAACATTAGAACAACAATGGGGCTAAACATAGGGAGAAACGAGTCAAGGAAAAAAAATCCCTCAAGTGGACATCTCCCCTGAAACGATCATTCTTCTTTATCTTATAAGGTACACTCAGACACCGTAGTAGTCTGTAGCCCACTCATAAATATTCGTGGCCTTCACCCAGCTTTTATTAAGGTGGGGTGACCTGTTTTTGTACTGTCCTTCTCTATCTTTCTCTGGCTTGTATCCATTTGACCCCATTCAGCCTACTGTTTTAAGACGTTTATCCCCATCCAGGTGTCAATTGTTTACTGGTGAGCGGTAGCGAGCCAGCATATTTTTTATTTTTGTTTGACAGCAGGCTAAATTTGTACATTTTTCGACAGAAAAATGTCTCCGGCGAAGCCGGATTTCTTCATATAATGCTGGCTCGCTATCGCTCGCCAGGAAGAAATCGACACCTAGATGGGGATAAACGTCTTAAAATAGTTGGCTGAATGGGGCCGAATGGATACAAGCCAGAGAAAGAGAGAAAAGGACAGAAATAACAAAAAGCAGGTCACCCCCCTTAAATAATGGAAGCATATCTCTGGAAACGAATTCATGAATATTATTTTCTGTAATTCAACTACAAAACAATATATGCAATATATGCTATTTTGCTATGTATTGAAAAGCAAGATCTATCCACAAATCCAGATAGTTATAATTGCATACAGAAAAAAATATAGAGAGGGTGTCCAGGATTTGTTATGAGTGGGCTAGAAACTATGGTAGCCGAGTGTACTTGTAGGACTTGAGGGGAGATTTCCACTTGAGGGATTTTTTTCTTGACTTCTTTCTCCCTTATGTTTATTAGCCCCATTGCTTTTCGAATTTCAAGACGTTCGCCCAATTATGTTGACGATTTTAAGACCTTTCGACACATTTCTGTCAATTTTAAGACCTTTCGTGCCATTTAGGTGTCGATTTTATCCTGGCGAGCGATAGCGAGCCTGTAATTTAAGAGGAACCGGCTTTCAGCCGGGACATTTTTCTACCGAAAAATGTACAAATATATCTTGAAAGGGGCTCAAGGGGGTGTAATATTAAGCTTGGTGGATATCTAGAGACCAAACTAAAAACCTCCCCTTAATAAGTCTTGTCAGATATTTCACAAAGTTTCGGACACTGACTAATACTCTGAGGGATAAGCACTTTTCCCAGTAACTATAAAGATACCAAATAACACTTGTTGAGCGAAGACCACTGGAATCCATGACCACACTTAATACCCCCGAGTGTACCTGTACGACTTAATGCGTCATCGTACCGAAGTCATTAAGGGGAGATATCCACTCCAGGGATTTTTTTCTTGACTCCTTTCTCCCTCATGTTTAGCCCCATTGTGTTCCTAATGTTAATACGTTCGCCCCCATTATTTTGACGATTTTAAGACCTTTCAACCCATTTCTGTCAATTTTAAGACCATTCGTGCCATTTAGGTGTCGATTTTTTCCTGGCGAGCGATAGCGAGCCTGTAATTTAAGGGGAACCGGCCTTCGGCCGGGAAATTTTTCTACCAAAAAATGTACAAATTTATCTTGAAAGGGGGTCAAGGGGGAGTAATTTTAAGCTTGATGGAGGTCTAGGGAACAAACTAAATACCTCCCCTTAACCTACATGCCAAAAGGGGGATGGATATACATAATATTGATGGGGATTTGTTTGTGTGTCTGTCTGTAGTCGGCTTCTTAATTAGCCTACGTGCCAAAGGGGGTTAATGTATATATTATTGATGGGGTTCTGTGTGTGTGTGTGTGTGTGTGTGTGTGTATCGACTGACGTGTGTACCCTTGCTTACAGTATGTGTCAGCTGATGTGGGCCAAGTCAATTATCAATTATTGAGTTATACATTTATCTATTTAGTTAAAGGTAGCGCCAACCAACTTGAAAATAATCTGGACCCCAAAACTTCTTATAACTCAACATGAATGAGGAAGTAGCTGTGTAATTCAGATGGTTAGTTGAGATTAATTTCCTCTGTCTATTCCCAGAGGTTCTTTTTAAGGGAAGGTTTTTAGTGTGTTCCCTAGACTTCCATCAAGCTTGAAATTACACCCCCTTTATCCCCCTTTCAACATAAATTTGTACATTTTTCGGCAGAAAAATTTCCCGGCCGAAGGCCGGTTCCTCTTAAGTTACAGGCTCGCTATCGCTCGCCAGGAAAAAATCGACACCTAAATGGCACGAAAGGTCTTAAAAGTGACATAAATGGGGTGAAAGTTCTTAAAATCGCCAAACTAATAGGGCGAACGTCTTAAAATCTAAAAAAACAATGGGCTACACATGAGGGAGAAAGGGGTAAAGAAAAAAAATCCCTCTAGTGGAAATCTCCCCTTAACCCTCTCCGACATATGACCCGATTTTGAGCCTATTGGGGATACTTTAAAGCCTTTGTTACCATCAGGGGTATTTAGAAACCTTTAGTTTAGTTACTTCAACCTCTGCAGTTGTCTTTGAGTTAGCTGTGTTGAGCCTATTGGGGATACTTTAAAGCCTTTGTTACCATCAGGGGTATTTAGAAACCTTTAGTTAGTTACTTCAACCTCTGCAGTTGTCTTTGAGTTAGCTGTGTTGAGCCTATTGGGGATACTTTAAAGCCTTTGTTACCATCAGGGGTATTTAGAAACCTTTAGTTTAGTTACTTCAACCTCTGCAGTTGTCTTTGAGTTAGCTGTGTTGAGCCTATTGGGGATACTTTAAAGCCTTTGTTACCATCAGGGGTATTTAGAAACCTTTAGTTTGTTACTTCAACCTCTGCAGTTGTCTTAGAGTTAGCTGTGGGCAGAAAACTAATTTTGGAGAGGTAATTATAAGAGTGAGAGAACTCTACTTCTTATTGTTAATCTGGCAACCTCTGCGTCATAAAGGCGTGAAAGAGTTAAGTTGATTACGTCTTCTTCCCTTGATTTTTTTTTTTTTTTTTCTATGTGATTGAGGGAGGCAAAAGGCATAACTGCCTATAGCGAGTGCCTCCCCCATAGTTGAAAGAGTGACAGGGCCAAAATCAAGGGACGTTCGAGCCACTCACTCCGCGTTGTGGCTATCACTCCGCGATTTTATTCAGCTGAGGAAGGACCTGTGGAATTCAGAGGGTCATTTGAGATGGGTTTGGCCTCTTTTATTACTCCTATCTAGGTTCTTCCTAAGCTGATGAAAGTATCTGATGATTGTCATGTTAAGGGGAGATTTCCACTCGAGGGATTGTTTTCTTGACCCCTTTCTCCCGCATGTTTAGCCCCATTGCTTTTGATATTATTAAACGTTTTCCCCATTAGTTTAGCGATTTTAAGAACTTTCACCCCATATTAAGACCTTTCGTGCCATTCAGGTGTCAATTTTATCCTGGCGAGCGATAGCGAGCCTGTAATTTAAGAGGAACCGGCCTTCGGCCGGGACATTTTTCTACCGAAAAATGTACAAATTTATCTTGAAAGGGACTCAAGGGGGTGTAATTTTAAGCTTGATGGAGGTCTAGGGAACAAACTAAATACCTCCCCTTAATAGTAAAACGGCTTAGCATTTGGGTTTTAATTGTCGACTAGTTTTTGTTTTCTTCTCTTGTTTTTTTGCTTCGATATGGTTAAGGGGAGGTTTTTAGTTTGTTTTCTACTCCTCCAGCAATCTTAAAATTTCACCCCCTTGACCCTCTTTCAAGATAAATTTGTACATTTTTCGGTAGAAAAATGTCCCGGCTGAAAGCCGGTTCCTCTTAAATAACAGGCTCGCTATCGCTCGCCAGGATAAAATCGACACCTAAATGGCACGAAAGGTCTTAAAATTGACAGAAATGGGTCGAAAGTTCTTATAATCACCAAACTAATGGGGCGAACGTCTTAAAATCTAAAAAAAACAATGGGGCTAAACATGAGGGAGAAAGGGGTAAAGAAAAAAATCCCTCAAGTGGAGATCTCCCCTTAATATTCGACGGTTAATGAACACACTTCGGCTATTATGCAGTAAATATAAATTACGATGATTTATGGACAAGATGGAATAATGTGTTTGTAGGTTCGAGCCCACCTCGCTTTTTTTTTTTCTCTTTCTCTCCCTCTCTCTTTGGTTTGTATCCATTCGGCCCCATTCAGCCTACTGTTTTAAGACGTTTACTCCCATCCAAGTGTCAATATTTTCCTGGCGAGCGGGAGCGAGCCGGCATATATATATTTTTGTTTTGACACCAAGCTAAATGTGTACATTTTTCGATAGAAAAATTTCTCCGCCGAAGCCGGATTTCTCCATACAATGCTGGCTCGCTATGGCTCGCCAGGAAGAAATCGACACCTGGATGGGGATAAACGTCTTAAAACAGTTGGCTGAATGGGGCCGAATGGATACAAGCCAGAGAAAGAGAGAAAAGGAGAGAAAGATTAAAACAACAAAAAACGGTGACCCCCTTAACCCCTTCTGTACCGGCGACGTCTTTTTAATTTCATTCTAGCAATATTTAGACGATTTTCTGCAGTTTCGGAAGGATCTGTGGTGGCTAAAAGGGTTAAATGTGCTAGTTTGAAGCCTTAGAATTGCTGGAGGTCCTTCCTGAGCTTAAGGGGAGGTTTTTAGTTTGTTCCCTAGACCTCCATCATGCTTAAAATTACACCCCCTTGAGTCCCTTTCAAGATAAATTTGTACATTTTTCGGTAGAAAAATTTCCCGGCCGAAGGCCGGTTCCTCTTAAATTACAGGCTCGCTATCGCTCGCCAGGATAAAATCGACACCTGAATTACACGAAAGGTCTTAATATGGGGTGAAAGTTCTTAAAATCGCCAAACTAATGGGGCGAACGTCTTAAAATCTCAAAAACAATGGGGCTAAACATGAGGGAGAAAGGGGTCAAGAAAAAAATCCCTCAAGTGGAGATCTCCCCTTAAACTCGCTTGGTTTTTGGTACATTATATCAGTCTATTAATTTATTTTTGAGTTTCCTCGCTAGACCTCCATCAAGCTTAGAAAAACACCCCCTAGACACCTCTCTTTCAAGATAAATTTGTACATTTTTCGATAGTTCCTTCTAAAATTTGAGGCTCGCTATCGCTCGCCAGGATAAAATCGACACCTAAAGGGCTCGAAAGATCTTAACATTGACGAAGAAATGGGGGCGAAAGGTCTCAAAATCGCCAAACTAACGGAACGAACGTCTTAAAGCCTCAACACTAATATGCTAAACATGAGGGAGAAGGGGTGTCCAGAAAAAAGAGAGTGGTACCCCCTTAACCCCTTGAAGCACTGACGCGTTTTATTTTAGCTATCATTAGACGATTTTATGCAGCTTAGGAAGTATCTGTGGGTATTAAAAGGGTCAATACTATCTCAATCAACCCTCTGACTTCCATATACCGTTACTAATCTGAATAAAATCGTCTAATAGTAGCCAGAAACAGAACAGAAACGCGTATTGGAGCTTGAAAGGGTTAATAGTAGCCAGAAACAGAACAGAAACGCGTATTGGAGCTTGAAAGGGTTAATAGTAGCCAGAAACAGAACAGAAACGCGTATTGGAGCTTGAAAGGGTTAATAGTAGCCAGAAACAGAACAGAAACGCGTATTGGAGCTTGAAAGGGTTAATAGTAGCCAGAAACAGAACAGAAACGCGTATTGGAGCTTGAAAGGGTTAATAGTAGCCAGAAACAGAACAGAAACGCGTATTGGAGCTTGAAAGGGTTAATAGTAGCCAGACACAGAACAGAAACGCGTATTGGAGCTTGAAAGGGTTAATAGTAGCCAGAAACAGAACAGAAACGCGTATTGGAGCTTGAAAGGGTTAATAGTAGCCAGAAACAGAACAGACAGAAACGCGTATTGGAGCTTGAAAGGGTTAATAGTAGCCAGAAACAGAACAGAAACGCGTATTGGAGCTTGAAAGGGTTAATAGTAGCCAGAAACAGAACAGAAATGCGTATTGGAGCTTGAAAGGGTTAATAGTAGCCAGAAACAGAACAGAAACGCGTATTGGAGCTTGAAGGGTTAATAGTAGCCAGAAACAGAACAGAAACGCGTATTGGAGCTTGAAAGGGTTAATAGTAGCCAGAACAGAACAGAAACGCGTATTGGAGCTTGAAAGGGTTAATAGTAGCCAGAAACAGAACAGAAATGCGTATTGGAGCTTGAAAGGGTTAATAGTAGCCAGAAACAGAACAGAAACGCGTATTGGAGCTTGAAAGGGTTAATAGTAGCCAGAAACAGAACAGAAATGCGTATTGGAGCTTGAAAGGGTTAATAGTAGCCAGAAACAGAACAGAAACGCGTATTGGAGCTTGAAAGGGTTAATAGTAGCCAGAAACAGAACAGAAACGCTTATTGGAGCTTGAAAGGGTTAATAGTAGCCAGAAACAGAACAGAAACGCTTATTGGAGCTTGAAAGGGTTAATAGTAGCCAGAAACAGAACAGAAACGCGTATTGGAGCTTGAAAGGGTTAATAGTAGCCAGAAACAGAACAGAAACGCGTATTGGAGCTTGAAAGGGTTAATAGTAGCCAGAAACAGAACAGAAACGCTTATTGGAGCTTGAAAGGGTTAATAGTAGCCAGAAACAACAGAAATGCGTATTGGAGCTTGAAAGGGTTAATAGTAGCCAGGATATAATAGCAAGGTCGTCACCGGTACTTCATATAATCGGTACTTTCACCCCATATTAAGACCTTTCGCGCCATTCAGGTGTCGATTTTATCCTGGCGAGCGATAGCGAGCCTGTAATTTAAGAGGAACCGGCCTTCGGCCGGGACATTTTTCTACCGAAAAATGTACAAATTTATCTTGAAAGGGAATAAAGGGGGTATAATTTTAAGGTTGATGGAGGTCTAGGGAACAAAGTAAATACCTCCCCTTAAGGAAGGATATATGGTAGTAAAAAAGGATTAATTGAGATAGTCTGTCGGCTTTAAATGAGTAGACCTCCTTCCTAAGCTGAACAAAGTCGTCCAATAGTTGCCAGAAATTAATGGAAAGTACAGTGGCGCTAATAAGTCATGTTTCAGCTGTCTTTACGTTTGGCTCCCTCTGTGCTGTATTACTGTCTGTCAGATGTTGAATAGGGTGGGTAAGTGTAGGAACATGGTTGTATATCGCAATCAAAAAGAAGAAATCATGTGTAAATATTGTTGATACCAATTATTGATCAAAACATAATTGGTGCCGGGCCATCACTTATTAGCGCGACTGTACATCACCGGTAAAGAAATGGTTAATAAATGCTTACCTGCTCCATCATAAAGTTGGTGTTATCAGCGAAGCGTTGTTTGCACTGAGGACAGACCTGCTTCAGTGAAAAGCGACAGGTATTGCAAACGAGGTGTCCTTTGCGGCACTGGTATAGCGGGGGAGCCATGAAGCCCTGGCACCCGGAGCAACAAAACAGCTTAAGAAGATCCTCATACTCCACCAGCTGTTGTACCTCCTCGGGGGAAGTGGTACCGTTGAGGACCAGCTGGCCGTTCGTGCCGTGTGGGGAGCTCATTTTGGTTGACCGGGTGGACAGTTTGCGGCTGAGGTTGGTGCTGATCTTCCGCAGGCGAGAGGTGGATTTGGTGTTTGGTTCGGTAGTCAGCTGGAGCTGTGGGATGTCCAGCCACAGCTCTTCTGTAGTAGGGCTGGTTGGTGACTTAAGAGGCGAGCTGAACAACTTCCGGAAGCTTCGTGTGATAACGGAGCCTCGGACTATACTAGTTGAGGCGGCCTTGGTTTGTGTGTGCTGTGTGACATTATGAGCACAGGTTGGGGTTGACAGCTGCGATACACTACCGCTCCGGCTGTTACCCTCTGAGAGACTGACACGACCTCCTGGCATAGTAGGTGACAGTGTTTCTGGCCCGCTGAAGGAAACACTGCGGGGCATGTTGGGTGCCAGAGTCAATGTCATCTCTTCCCCAACTGACGCGTGTCTCCTGCTGCTGTTGCTGCTGCTACTGCTGTATTGTGTTGTTGCTGTGGTCTCACTCAAGGTCTGCATGTGTGCTGGACTACTGTCACAGCTCCTGGATTGCTGGGTGTCTGTAGGGTTGGATAATGTAGGTGGGGACAAGACGGCAGATTCCCGCACGGCGAAGTGGTAGGACGGGTTCCTTACCACACGGATGCCACAGTAAGCACTGGGTGACATCTTGCCATTCCTGGGGTGCTCGGGGGTGGTGAAGGCGGGGTGCAGTGGGGGACCCTCATCTGTGCTCTCATTGGTGTGGGAGAGAGAGCGTGGGCGGCGGCGGGTGGGCGACTCTTCAGCTTCATCTTTATCAACGTATGACAGTGTGCGGCCGCGTTGAACAGAGGAGATCTTCTGTCTAGTGAGGGAGCTACTGATGTCCACACTAAGACTAGCCTCCACCACTGGTATATTGATAGCCTCCGCGATCTCCTCCATCACCTCATCCTCCACCTCCACATTCTCCACCTTCAGCGTCTCGGATATCACCTGGGAGAATGTGTCTAATGTCTCCAATGCCTCCTCGTTGTCCATGCCTTGAGGGTCGACCGGGGAGCTGTTTTGGATGACCTTGGACTGGCTGACCTCCTCGCCGTTGATACACACGTGGAAGTCCGGCTGGTAGTGTCTTTTACAGTCCTGATAGATGGACTCGTTGGAGAAGGTGCCGTTGTTGAGTCCACCCCACGCCTCCTGCACGTCCTCGCACGACTCGAATACGTCGTTGCAGGAGTCGGTGGTGGCTGAGGGTTGTAGGAGGGGGCCTGGCATGGTGGGGGAAGGGGCGGGGGGGGGGGGGGGGTCGGTGTATTATTGACGGAGGAGGGGGGGGGGGGGGGGTCGGTATGTTTTTGACGAGGGGGGGAGGGGGTTCGGTGTGTTATAGACGGAGGGGGTCGGTGTGTTATGGAAGGGAAGGGGGGGGGGTCGGTGTGTTATAGACGGAGGGGGTCGGTGTGTTATGGAAGGGGGGGGGGTCGGTGTGTTACAGACGGAGGGGGTCGGTGTGTTATTGGCGTGGGGGTAGGGGGTCGGTGTGTTTTTACGTGTTGCTCCCTTTCTCGGTAGCCACACACTAGTTCAGGATAAACGGGCAAGGCTTTTTAGCTGTTTTACGTATTGAATATGTAAGAAGCTATTTATGTGTGTGTGTGTGTAGATATATATAAAACCGGGTGTCGTGTTGTTAATTCAGCCACTCGGTAACGTCACACTGTCACAGGTTTGAGTTACAGTCGGTATCACACGAGCGCTGTTTCGCTCAACATTTATCCTCAACACTGACTGGTATGGCAGTTTACGTGGTCAACATATACATATTTTGGTTGCCTAAATTCATCTACCATCAGTCTATAGTTTCCGATACCAGTGCAAAATAGTCCAGAAATGTTGATCATCGAATGTGGACTATACAAATTCTCGTGTGATACTGGCTTTATAAATATTGCAAATGAACTGTGCACTCCGGTAAAGGCAATCTTAGCGCGTTGCAAAAGCCACCTCGAACAATATTATGTAACACAACAAACAGTCTCCTGCTATTTTGGCTCTAGGCGAGATGTCAATGTATTTGTGTGCTCGGTTCTGTTAGTAAACACTCGCCTTTACAACGGCACCTCGTATCTACATTCTACTTTTCCTATTTTCCGAAGTGTGTAGAGAGGGGAGAAGGGGTATTGGAGAGAGAGGAAGCTGTTGGAGTGGCTTTGTTCTGTGTGATATAATCCGGAGCTATTTTTGTATCGCTACTTTTTTCTCTCGATGGAGGGCAACACCTGCAAGCCCGCCTTCTTCTATCTCTCTTTCTTTCTGACACTAAGTTGGCACCCCCACCAAGATATGACACCGGTAGATTTATGGCTTTCACTCCTCTTCCCTGACACCACCACAAGCCACCAGGACCACGGGGAAAAAGAAAAAGGATAGTCACAAGTCACCGATCATGTTCTGGGTGTGGTGTCCTGAGTTCGAATCCCGGGAGGACCATAGTCTGTCATTAGTTTCTTCAAGTACATTGGGGTTTGTAATTGATGATTAATGTTAAGAACGGGGTGTTACTTATATATATATTTGCAGAAACTCTCTAGGCGTCACTGTATTTGCCCCGCGCCTCACTCGGGTACTTCACAATCACAACCGATGATGTTTTGGTCACGTCGCTTCCGTCCCGTGGGTCACTATGATGGTGCAGCCTGGCGCAACCCATATATATAGCTTCCGCTGCCCCCCCCCCCCCCCCTCTCTCACCCCCCCTGTCCCTCTCCCCCACTCCCACTCATAATACTGGGTCAGAGTGCGGCGGAACATAATGCACGGTCGCGGGGTCTGTGTGGTGACGGTGACAAGGGAGGGAGGTGTGTGAAGGGTCGGCCACAACATGACATTAATTATCGCCACTGTCAACACACACAAGAGTTAAGGGGGGTGACCTGTTTTTGTTCTGTCCTTTTCTATCTTTCTCTGGCTTGCACCCATTTGGCCCCATTCAGCCTACTGTTTTAAGACGTTTATCCCCATCCAGTTGTCAATTGTTTACTGGTGAGCGGTAGCGAGCCAGCATATTTTTTATTTTTGTTTGACAGCAGGCTAAATTTGTACATTTTTCGATAGAAAAATGTATCCGGCGAAGCCGGATTTCTTCATATAATGCTGGCTCGCTATCGCTCGCCAGGAAGAAATCGACACCTAGATGGGGATAAACGTCTTAAAATAGTTGGCTGAATGGGGCCGAATGGATACAAGCCAGAGAAAGAGAGAAAAGGAGAGAAATAACAAAAAGCAGGTCACCCCCCCCTTAACGCTACTAACACATCCACCGAAAATTCCGATTACGCTGATATTGTTTTTCTTGTTTTATTTTATTTTATTGTTTTCTTAAGGCGACAAAAGGTCGAGCTGCCTGTAACAAGCGTCTCCTCCAAGGTTGAAAGAGTGACAGCGGCAGGCAAGAGTTAAAATGTCTGGACGTATGGAGCTTGAAGCAGTTTAAGTCATGGGATGGGGGAAAGACAGATGGAGGGTGAAAGTTCCATAGCTTACTTGTTAATAGAAGAAAAAATTGGAAAATTGGTTCACTCTTGGGTTAGAGAGATGGACAGATTATGGGTAGGAGTGTGTTGAAAGGCAGGTGCCCCTCACTCTCCGCATAAAGGAAGTGTAATTAGAGGGTACAGTCGGCCAAATAAGTGATGTCGCGGCACCTAGTATATTTCGATCAAATAATTGGTATCAGCACTATCTAAGCTTTGATTCATCGTTTCGAGTGAGATATACAAACATTTTCCTATCTTGACAAGCCCTATTCAACATCTGACAGACATTAATACTAAAACACAGCGAGCAAAAAACGTAATGACGGCGGCGACACGACTTATTTGGCCAAGTGTACGAAATTAACCCCTTGAGGATTTGACGCGTTATAGCAGTGTATTCTGGCTATCAGTAGACGATTTAATACAGCTTAGGAAGGATCTGTGGGATTTGTAAGGGTAAAGACTATCTCGATCAAACTTGTGACTTCCATACACCTTTCGGGGAGGTATTTAGTTTGTTCCCTAGACCTCCATCAAGCTTGAAATTACACCCCCTTGAGTCCCTTTCAAGATATATTTGTACATTTTTCGGTAGAAAAATGTCCCGGCCAAAGGCCGGTTCCTCTTAAATTACAGGCTCGCTATCGCTCGCCAGGATAAAATTGACACCTGAATGGCACGAAAGGTCTTAAAATTGACAGAGATGGGTTGAAAGTTCTTAAAATCGTCAAAATAATGGGGCGAACGTCTTAACATTAGGAAAACAATGGGGCTAAACATGAGGGAGAAAGGAGTCAAGAAAAAAATCCCTCAAGTGGAAATCTCCCCTTAACTAAGGGGGGAGATGGCCGTATTTAGTTTTCTTATTATTTCATCTTTCTATTATATCTTTTATTTAGTTTCCTCCATAGACCTCCATCGAGCTTAACCCCTTCCAGCACCGTGACGCCTTTGATATACCTTTGGGCTGAAATGAGATGATTGTATGCCGTTGACGAAGAACCTATGTGTTACTAAAGCCGGTGTCACACGAGAGCTTTTATAGTCAACATTCGATGATCAACATTTTTGCTGGCAACATTTCTGGACATATTTTGCACTGGTATCGGAAACTAGACTGATGGTAGATGAATTTAGGTGACCGAAATACTCTAAATCTTGACCTCATAAGCTGCCAGACCAGTGTTGAGGATATTAATGTTGACTATAAAAGCGCTCGTGTGATACCATCTTAAGAGGGTTTATGGAGATATTATTTTAACCGCTCGAGTCGTAGAGGTAGATTAAAAACTTCAGGAAATCGTCTAATGGTAACCAGAATATGAGGAAAATTACGTCATGGTGCTGAAGGGGTTAAGCAATTACGTCATGGTGGTGAAGGGGTTAAAAAATTACGTCATGGTGGTGAAGGGGTTAAAAATTACGTCATGGTGGTGAAGGGGTTAAAAAGTACGTCATGGTGGTGAAGGGGTTAAAAAGTAAGTCATGGTGGTGAAGGGGTTAAAAAGTACGTCATGGTGGTGAAGGGGTTAAAAAGTACGTCATGGTGGTGAAGGGGTTAAAAAGTACGTCATGGTGGTGAAGGGGTTAAAAAAAAATAGGTCATGGTGGTGAAGGGGTTAAAAATACGTCATGGTGGTGAAGGGGTTAAAAATACGTCATGGTGGTGAAGGGGTTAAAAATACGTCATGGTGGTGAAGGGGTTAAAAAATTACGTCATGGTGCTGAAGGGGTTAAAAAATTACGTCATGGTGGTGAAGGGGTTAAAAAATTACGTCATGGTGGTGAAGGGGTTAAAAAATTACGTCATGGTGGTGAAGGGGTTAAAAAATTACGTCATGGTGCTGAAGGGGTTAAAAAATTACGTCATGGTGGTGAAGGGGTTAAAAAATTACGTCATGGTGGTGAAGGGGTTAAAAAATTACGTCATGGTGGTGAAGGGGTTAAAAAAAATACGTCATGGTGGTGAAGGGGTTAAAAAATTACGTCATGGTGGTGAAGGGGTTAAAAGATACAATTACGTCATGGTGCTGAAGGGGTTAAAAGATACAATTACGTCATGGTGGTGAAGGGGTTAAAAGAACATCCATTAAATCCCCCTGCTAGATTAATTTGTACATTTTTCTACCGAAAAATGTACCGGCCGAAGGCCAGTTCTTCCAAAGTTACAGGCTCACTATCGTTCGCCAGGAAAAAAAATCGACACATGAATAGCATGAAAGGTCTTAATATTAACGAAGAAATGGGGCGAAAGGTCTTAAAATCGCAAACTAATGGAGCGAACGTCATACAATCGGAAAACTAATGGGGCTAACCCTGAGGAAGAAGGGTGACCAGAAAAGCGACTCATCCCCCCCTTAATACTTTCAGTGACGCTAGCTGAACTGCCTCCAAATTGCATATGTTATTTTTCTGATAGGTTAATTGAGGATTGGGTGGTGATGGAGTGTGTGGTGGTGATGATGTCTGATAATGTTTGGTGTGGTGATGATGGTGTGTGTGGTGAGGGAGTGTGTGGTGATGATGGAGTGTGTGGTGGTGATGATGTAATGGTGATGATGGAGTGTGTGGTGGTGATGATGTAATGGTGATGGAGTGTGTGGTGGTGATGATGTAATGGTGATGATGGAGTGTGTGGTGGTGATGATGTCTGATAATGTTTGGTGTGGTGATGATGGTGTGTGTGGTGAGGGAGTGTGTGGTGGTGATGATGTCTGATAATGTTTGGTGTGGTGATGATGGTGTGTGTGGTGATGATGGAGTGTGTGGTGGTGATGATGTAATGGTGATGGAGTGTGTGGTGGTGATGATGTAATGGTGATGGAGTGTGTGGTGATGATGGAGTGTGTGGTGGTGATGATGTAATGGTGATGGAGTGTGTGGTGGTGATGATGGAATGTGTGGTGGTGATGATGTCTGATAATGTTTGGTGTGGTGATGATGGTGTGTGTGGTGAGGGAGTGTGTGGTGATGATGGAGTGTGTGGTGGTGATGATGTAATGGTGATGGAGTGTGTGGTGGTGATGATGTAATGGTGATGATGGAGTGTGTGGTGGTGATGATGTCTGATAATGTTTGGTGTGGTGATGATGGTGTGTGTGGTGAGGGAGTGTGTGGTGATGATGGAGTGTGTGGTGGTGATGATGTAATGGTGATGGAGTGTGTGGTGGTGATGATGTAATGGTGATGGAGTGTGTGGTGGTGATGATGTAATGGTGATGGAGTGTGTGGTGATGATGTGTGTGGTAAGGATATAGTGGTGATGATAGGCATAGATCATTAATGGTGGGTGTGGTGAGGGAACGTGGTGATGGTTTGAGGAATAGTGAATCATATTATGGGGGGATGGGTGTATTTATTTCCCCATATATATACAGTATATATATATATATATATATATATATATATATATATATATATATATATATATACAGGCGTACATATTATTTGTATTTGTTATTTTATTTTTTGTTTACCTCCCTAGACCTCCATCAATCTTATAAAAAGAAACCCTAGACCCTCCTTCAAGATAAATTTGTACATTTTTCGATAGAAAAATTTCCTGGCCGAAGGCCAATTTCTCTTAAATTACAGGCTCGCTATTGCTCGCCAGGAAAAAATCGACACCTAGACTACACAAAAGTCTAAATATTGACAAAGTAATGGGGCGAAAAGTCTTATAATAGCCAAACTAATGGGCCTAACGTCATAAAATGTGAAAACTAATGGGGCTAAACACGAGGAAGAAGAAGGCGGCAGCAGCAAAAACGACCCATCTCCCCTAATTAACCCTTTCCGTAAAATGTGCGACTCATTTCTAACTTCCGGTGCGTGCGTTTTGGTTCCTATACCCTGTGGTCGAAATAGGTGGGCCTCCGTAAATCAGGAAAGGGCTAGAGGAAATGGGCTGTTGATGTTTATATTACACACATTGGCGCGTTTAAGAAATACGCGCTCACACTCGAAAATACACATGCGTACACTCAAAATACGTACATGCTCACACTTTAAAATACACACACACACTCAGGAATACACACACGCTCTCAGTAAAAATACATACACGCTCACACTCACAATACGTACATGCGCACACTCAAAAGTACACACACGCTCTCACTACAAATACATACACGCTCACACTCAAAAATACATACATGGTTGCACTCAAAATACACATACACTCACACTCAATAATACACACACGCTCACACTCAATAATACACACACGCTCACACTCAATAATACACACACGCTCACACTCAATAATACACACGCTCACACTCAAAAATACATACATGGTTGCACTCAAAATACACATACACTCACACTCAATAATACACACGCTCACACTCAATAATACACACACGCTCACACTCAATAATACACACACGCTCACACTCAATAATACACACACACTCACACTCAATAATACACACACGCTCACACTCAATAATACAGACACGCTCACACTCAATAATACACACACGCTCACACTCAATAATACACACACGCTCACACTCAATAATACACACACGCTCACACTCAATAATTCACACACTCACACTCAATAATACACACACACTCACACTCAATAATACACACACGCTCACACTCAATAATACATACACTCACACTCAATAATACATACACACTCACACTCAATAATATATACACACTCACACTCAATAATACACACACGCTCACACTCAATAATACACACACTCACACTCAATAATACACACACGCTCACACTCAATAATACACACACACACACTCAATAATACACACACACACTCAATAATACACACACGCTCACACTCAATAATACACACACGCTCACACTCAATAATACACACACACTCACACTCAATAATACACACACGCTCACACTCAATAATACACACACACACACTCAATAATACACACACGCTCACACTCAATAATACACACACGCTCACACTCAATAATACACACACGCTCACACTCAATAATACACACGCTCACACTCAATAATACACACACTCACACTCAATAATGCACACACGCTCACACTCAATAATACACACACGCTCACACTCAATAATACACACACTCACACTCAATAATACACACACGCTCACACTCAATAATACACACACGCTCACACTCAATAATACACACACGCTCACACTCAATAATACACACACTCACACTCAATAATACATACACGCTCACACTCAATAATACACACACACTCACACTCAATAATACACACACGCTCACACTCAATAATACATACACGCTCACACTCAATAATACACACACGCTCACACTCAATAATACACTCACGCTCACACTCAATAATACATACACGCTCACACTCAATAATACACACACGCTCACACTCAATAATACACACACGCTCACACTCAATAATACACACACGCTCGCACTCAATAATACAGACACGCTCACACTCAATAATACACACACGCTCACACTCAATAATACACACACGCTCACACTCAATAATACACACACACTCACACTCAATAATACATACACGCTCACACTCAATAATACATACACGCTCACACTCAAAAACACACTAACACTCAATAATACACACACGCTCACACTCAATAATACACACGCTCACACTCAATAATACATACACGCTCACACTCAAAAACACACTCACACTCAACTCTTCAACGCCAACTCTCACACACACAACACACCACTCACATACACACAAACACACTCACTCACACTCAAATATTACACTCCTTAAGGGAGGTCACCGGCTTTTTTTTTATCTTTCTCTCCTTTTCTCTCTTTCTCTGGCTTTTATCCATTTGGCCCCATTCACCCAACTATTTTAAGATGTTTATCCCCATCTGGGTGTCGATTTCTTCCTGGCGAGCGATAGCGAGCCAGCATTGTATGGAGAAATCCGGCTTCGCCGGAGAAATTTTTCTATCGAAAAATGTACAAATTTAGCTTGCTGTCAAAACAAAATTATATATATGCTGGCTCGCTACCGCTCGCCAGGAAAATATTGACACCTGGATAGGGGTAAACACCTTAAAACAGTAGACTGAATGGGGCCAAATGGATACAAGCCAAAGAGAGAGGGAGAGAAAGAGAAAAAAATGCGAGGTGGGCCCCCTTAAGGAGCGTATTCAGAACCCTTTCTCCCTCACGCTTAGCCCCATTAGTGTTGACATTATAAGACATTCGCCCCATTAGTTTGGCGATTTTATCCCATGCAGTACCAGGGACGTCATGTGTATCGTATTCTGGCAAATATTATTCAGCTTAGGAAGGATCTCGAGCAATTAACAGGCTTCGAGCTATCTCAACCAACCCTTCTAGTTACCGCAGATCGATCCTTCCTAAGCTGCATATATTATCGTCCAAACACAGCTAGAATATAATATAACACACGTCGCTGGTGTTCAAAGGGTTAAGGGGAGGTTTTTAGTCTGTTTCTTAGACTTCCATCAAGCTTTAAATTACACCCCTTGACTCCCTTTCAAGATAAATTTGTACATTTTTCGGTAGAAAAATGTCCCGGCCAAAGGCCGATTCCTCATAAATTACAGGCTCGCTATCGCTCGCCAGGAAAAAATCGACACCTAAATGGCACGAAAGGTCTTGAAAGTGACATAAAGGGGGCGAAAGTTCTTTAAAACGCCAAACTAATGGGGCGAACGTCTTAAAAGCTCAAAAGCAATGGGGGCTAAACATGAGGGAGAAAGGGGTCAAGAAAATAATCCCTCAAGTGGAAATCTCCCCTTAAGAACTTCCGTGGTACAAATTAGGTGGCAATTAATTAGCTTTCCTAGGATGAATCGGCCTTGGTGCAAATTTATCTGGAGTGGGATAGGTCTTGGGGGTATTGTTTTAAGGGGAGATCTCCACTTGAGGGATTTTTTTCTTGACCCCTTTCTCCCTCATGTTTAGCCCCATTGCTTTCCCATTGCTTTTGATATTATAAAACGTTTGCCCCATTAGTTTAGCGATTTTAAGAACTTTCACCCTATATTAAGACCTTTCGTGCAATTCAGGTGTCGATTTTATCCTGGCGAGCGATAGCGAGCCTGTAATTTAAGAGGAACCGGCCTTTGGCCGGGAAATTTACAAATTTATCTTGAAAGGGGCTCAAGGGGGTGTAATTTTAAGTTTGATGGAGGTCTAGGGAACAAAGTAAATACCTCCCCTTAAGCTTGATGGAGGTCTAGGGAGGAAACACAAAATACTACAACTACTATGTACACCATAACATCTACCATGTACAGTCGCGCTAATAAGTCATTCCCCAGCTGTCATTACGTTTGGCTTGCTCTGTGCTGTACTAATGTCTGTCAGAGGTTGATTAGGGTGGGTAAGTGTAGGAACATGTTTGTATATTTCACTCGATATGAAGAAATGAAGCTTAGATATTGCTGATACTAATTATTGATCAAAACATACTTGGTGGCGAGACATGACTTATTAGCGCGACTGTACAGCACCATAACAGCTACCATGTACTGTACACCTACCTACCTTGTATATATAGTTGTGGGCAGGTAGTGAGGAGATCCTATGACTGTACAGCACCATAACAACTACATGTACTGTACACCTACCTACCTTGTATATATAGTTGTGGGCAGGTAGTGAGGAGATCCTATGACTGTACAGCACCATAACAACTACCATGTACTGTACACCTACCTACCTTGTATATATAGTTGTGGGCAGGTAGTGAGAAGATCCTATGACTGTACAGCACCATAACAACTACCATGTACTGTACACCTACCTACCTTGTATATATAGTTGTGGGCAGGTAGTGAGGAGATCCTATGACTGTACAGCACCATAACAACTACCATGTACTGTACACCTACCTACCTTGTATATAGTTGTGGGCAGGTAGTGAGGAGATCCTATGACTGTACAGCACCATAACAACTACCATGTACTGTACACCTACCTACCTTGTATATATAGTTGTGGGCAGGTAGTGAGAAGATCCTATGACTGTACAGCACCATAACAACTACCATGTACTGTACACCTACCTACCTTGTATATATAGTTGTGGGCAGGTAGTGAGGAGATCCTATGACTGTACAGCACCATAACAACTACCATGTACTGTACACCTACCTACCTTGTATATATAGTTGTGGGCAGGTAGTGAGAAGATCCTATGACTGTACAGCACCATAACAACTACCATGTACTGTACACCTACCTACCTTGTATATATAGTTGTGGGCAGGTAGTGAGGAGATCCTATGACTGTACAGCACCATAACAACTACCATGTACTGTACACTACCTACCTTGTATATATAGTTGTGGGCAGGTAGTGAGAAGATCCTATGACTGTACAGCACCATAACAACTACCATGTACTGTACACCTACCTACCTTGTATATATAGTTGTGGGCAGGTAGTGAGGAGATCCTATGACTGTACAGCACCATAACAACTACCATGTACTGTACACCTACCTACCTTGTATATAGTTGTGGCAGGTAGTGAGGAGATCCTATGACTGTACAGCACCATAACAACTACCATGTACTGTACACCTACCTACCTTGTATATATAGTTGTGGGCAGGTAGTGAGAAGATCCTATGACTGTACAGCACCATAACAACTACCATGTACTGTACACCTACCTACCTTGTATATAGTTGTGGGCAGGTAGTGAGGAGATCCTATGACTGTACAGCACCATAACAACTACCATGTACTGTACACCTACCTACCTTGTATATATAGTTGTGGGCAGGTAGTGAGGAGATCCTATGACTGTACAGCACCATAACAACTACCATGTACTGTACACCTACCTACCTTGTATATATAGTTGTGGGCAGGTAGTGAGGAGATCCTATGACTCATTATTTGGCAGTCATAGGTGGGGCTTTACCTGTCTACCCTCTCGCTCTCTCTCTCTCTCACTCACTCACTCACTCACTCTCTTTACCTCACCCTACCCCCCTTCCCTCTCACTCTCTCTGCCATCCCTCCCCTTCCTTTCTCTCTCACGCTACCCTCTCACTCCCTCCCTCTCTCTATCTCTCTCCCTTCCTTCCCTCTCCTTCTCCCCAGTCCCACCACCCCTCTAATTTAAAAGGCTCTCTCTAAATAAAATAAAATCGCCTAATGATAGCCAGAATGAATGGTTACACCCTAGGTTCCGCCTGCTTGGCCTCCACAAGGGTGTTTTATACAGTATATATATTGATATAGGTATAGATATAGATAGATAGATAGATAGATAAACAAATAACTCTCCCCTTAACCTATCAATGCCATTTTTGCCTTAGACGTGAAATATAGAATAGTTTACCAGAAGCTTTCAGTAGATCCATAATAATAATAACAATAATAATAATAATAATAATAACAATAATAATAATAATAATAATAATAATAATAATAATACCAATAATAATAACAATAATAATAATAACAATAATAATAATAATAATAATAATAATAATAATAACAACAATAATTAAAATAATAATAATAATAATAATAATAATAATAATAATAATAATAACAATAATAATAACAATAATAATAATAATAACAATAATAATAACAATAATAATAACAATAATAATAATAATAACAATAATAATAATAATAATAATAATAATAACAATAATAATAACAATAATAATAACAATAATAACAATAATAATAACAATAATAATAACAACAATAATAATAATAATAACGATAATAATAATAATAATAATAATAATAGCGGGAGGTGGGTGGGTGACCTTAGGTAGCTGTACATATATTTCTCCCTAAATATCGGTAGCATGACGATGAACGAAAAAAAAGACCTTATAAT
The DNA here is from genome assembly GCA_032716605.1 of Paralithodes platypus. Classification (NCBI taxonomy): domain Eukaryota; kingdom Metazoa; phylum Arthropoda; class Malacostraca; order Decapoda; family Lithodidae; genus Paralithodes; species Paralithodes platypus. The sequence goes on from CM064513.1 coordinate 94,594,995, forward strand.
TAGGGTTGGTTGTGAGAGGGATATGCCTTGTTTGGGCCAATCGGCGTTCTGCAGACTCCCATTTGCTTATGTTCTTAAGTTCTTATGCTCGTGTACATCGGTGTGTGTGTGTGTGTGTGAGAGAGAGAGAGAGAGAGCGTGTATTCTTGTGTGGGTTTTTTTTCTATGTGAGTGAGGGAGACAAAAGGCAGAACTTCCTGTAACGAGTGCCTCCCCCAGAGTTGAAAGAGTGACAGGGAGAAAAATCAAGGGACGTTCGTGTATGTGTGAGCGTGTGTATACTGTATGTATGTACAGTATGTGAGTGAGAGCGTGTATATTTGTGTATATATGTGTGTGTATGTGTATGTGTGTGTGTGTGTACGTGACGGTCCTTTCGGTACAGTAGCCTTTGATAATAAACACCCCATAACTCCAATTATACACACCAGTCCACTCGTAACTCTGGGGGGTGTAGGGAAGATGTGTAGGAGTGTGTTTAATGGAGTGATGTGGGTATGGAAGTGTGTGTGTGTGTGAAGGAGTGATGTGTGTATGGAAGTGAATGTGTGTGTGTGATGTGTGTATGGAAGTGAATGTGTGTGTGTGATGTGTGTATGGAAGAATGTGTGTGTGTATGGAAGTGAATGTGTGTGTGAAGCAGTAACGTGTGTGTGTGTGTGTGTGTGCTATAAGGAGTAACGTGTGTATGTAAGTGAATGCATGTGTGTGTGTGTGTGTGTGTGCGCTGTCATCCCTGTGCGTCTACATATTTGAGTGTGTGTGAGCGTACGAATGCTTGTATACACAATGCTTATTCTACGAGGTCACATGCGACCTTTGGCAACCGTGAGGTACCGAGTTCCCATTATAGCACACACGCAGATGCACTTGTAAGAGTGTTTGTAGGCTAACACAAGCTGATAGTTGAGCAGCCTGGCTTGGGAGGGAACACGATACAATCCTCTCCATTGGGATAGCTGAAAAAAATAAACTTTAGGATTCAGGGGCATTCGAACCCACGACTTCGCAGTCAGCGCCCAGTGTCTTAGACCACTCGCCTCTGTACTTACTCTAGTTGTACTTACTCTAGTTGTATTGCGGGAGTGAGCATGCTCGTTATTTCCCGCCTCCTATATGTGTAGGTGTTATATGTATCGTTGGAATGGCTGTGGATATGTGTGTAGTCTGTATTTTAGCCAATTGGCGACATCGGAAACGAAGGCTTAGGGTGGATCTGTATGGTACCATTCTCACTATAGACGGTACCGTCTCGCCCGAAGGCTTAGGTAGCCATCAGCTTAGGTGAACCATATGATACCCATCTCGCCTTGTACCATTTTTGCCAACCTCAGATGGGACGTCACAACGTCGTCCACTTATTCCAGGTACCTATTTACAGCTAGGTGAACTGAGGCTAACACATGAAAGGAGACAAGCCCAATTTGTCTCCGCCCGGCCGGGGATTGAACCCCCGACCCCTCGTGTGTGAGACGAGAGCTCTACCTACTAGGCTACGGGCTGTGTATGTGTGTATGTGTGTGTGTGTGTGTGTGTGTGTGTATGTGTATGTATGTGTGTGTGTGTGTGTGTGTGTATATGTGTGTTTAAAGATATTACTAATCCACAAAGTAAACAGAACAACATGCAGTACAGGAAACTACCTCCTACCCCACGTGTACCCAAAGCGAACACTCATGCCCCACATCCGAGATCCGAAAGATGCGACCAAATGATTCACAAGCATTTCTTCCCAGTAGTGTTTACTGTTTATGTTAACCCGGGTCTTGGAAGTGAGATCCCCCATTTTCTGATACTGGGAATATTATTGAGATGCATTTACACTTATACTTTGTAAATTAATAACTTTATTTTACCCCCCCCCCCTCAGTTACTAACCCATCTGTCCCCTACTAACTTCCTAATCCTGCCACGGACATTAGTTCCAGGGCAGTAGTTCCCTTTCCAATGTTCCCTTACCCACTCTAAACCACTGTTTGGACACTTGGTCCTCAGTGTTTTGGAGGACAAGCAGCCTAGAAGGGTCACTAGACCTGTTGTTGCTTGATTTCCTTTGTACTCCTTCCTTTATACCTCGAAAATGGAGTGCTGGTCTGAAATTGATGTTTTTCTATAAATTTAATGTTCTGTATTTGTCTGTATATACAGGAGAGAGAGAGAGAGAGAGAGAGAGAGAGAGAGGGGTAAGTGTCAAGTGTCAAGGGTCAAGGGTCAAGGGTCAAGGTACTATATAGAAGATTTGTTAGAATGAACTAATAAACCCCTTGTTATAAAGTAGAGGAACATCCGGTGAACCAACGCAATTATCAGAAAAACATTAGGAGACAAAATAGCGAGAAAGCAAATTAAAGGGAAATGTGTATATATGTGTTCATTCATTTAACTATCTATCTATCTATCTATCTATATCTATCTATTTATTTATTTATTTACTCAGGCCCAATCCCCCCCCCCAAAACGCCCCCTAGACCCCCTTTCAAGATAAATTTGTACATTTTTCTCTAGAAAAAATGTCTGGCCAAAGGCCGGTTCCTTCTAACATTACATACTCTATCGCTCGCCAGGAAAAAATCGACACCTAAATGGCACGAAAGGTCTTAAAATTGACAGAAATGGGGCGAAAGTTCTTAAAATCGCCAAACTAATGGGGCAAACGTCTTAAAATGCCAAAACCAATGGGGCTAAACATGAGGGAGCAAGGGGTCAAAAAAAAAATCCCTCAGGTGGAAATCTCCCCTTAAAGAGAAACACCTGCCATAATGAGAAGTCTTAAAATACCCCAGCTGTACAGAGGAAGACACAAAGGTTGGGACAATACAAGGAATACTATCTCTCTCTCTCTCTCTCTCTCTCTCTCTCTCTCTCTCTCTCTCTCTCTCTCTCTCTCTCTCTCTCTCTCTCTCTCTCTCTCTCTCTCTCTCTCTCTCTGATATTTTCACACATGTATATCCCTTTCATATACTATATATATATATATATATATATATATATATATATATATATATATTGTGTGTGTGTGTGGTACAAATAAAATCCATATGTCACACCTAATCTTGTGCTACAAATCGGTATATATTAGAGTGATGAGAAGGGCAAGTGGTTTGATGGGCACACTAGCAAAGAGAGAGAGAGAGAGAGAGAGAGAGGGAGGGAGGGAGAGATTAATAGTCCCTTTATATTCCACGATCTTTACACGTGTTGGATGGCGACAACAGAGCTTCTGCTTTATACCTTGCCAGACCTTGGTGTGAGCGAGAGAGACAGAGTGTGTGCGAGTGAGAGTGTGTGTGAAAAAGAGAGATAGAGTGTGTGTGAGAGTGTGTGTGAAAGAGAGAGATAGAGTGTACGAGTGAGAGTGTGTGAAAGAGAGAGATTCCCACACACCACACCCCACACGACTCCCCACACCACACCCTACACTACACCACACACGACTCCCCACACCACTCTCCACACCACACCCCACACCACTCATAACAACCCACACCACACCCCACACTACACCCCACACTACACCCCACACCACACCCCACACTACACCCCACACTACACCCCACACCACTCTCCACACGACACTTCACCCAATACACTATATCCTACACCACACCTTCTTAGTTACACATCCCCATCACATTAGCAGATCACACAGCAAGCACATCATCACCACACTACACCACCCCACATCACACCTTCATCCTTCATATTTTTTTTTTTTTTTTATTTTTTTTTTTTTTTTTATATATTCCAACTTACTCCCTCTCGGACATAGACTGAGAGCACCCCCCCCCCCCCCCCCTCTCACCCCACCACATTAGTAGATCACATAGCAACCACTCCATCACCACACTACACCCCACCACACACCCCCACCCCTCATCCCCTATCACTCCATCACCCCAGCAAACTTTCTTAGTTACGCCCCCTCCCCCCCCCCCCTTCTTTTCTCTGTATTAACCCTTTCACTACCGAGGATGTTTGTGGTTATATTTCAACAATATTTAGATGATTTTATGCAGTTTAGGAAGGATCTGTGGTAGCAAAATGGGTTAAGTGAGATAGTTCGAAGCCTGTTAGTTGCTGGAGGTCCTTTGGAAACTGAATACAATCGTCTAATAGTAGCCAGGATAAAGTAAAAATACGTCGCCGGTACAGAAGGGGTTAATCCTACCTGGCTGGTGTCTGACTTGGGGCCTTATAAATAACCTGATACTGCCTCTACCGTACCCTAACAACAACACTACACCTTGTATCTTATACCTTATACTATATATACCTCATACCACAACACGATATCTTATATCTTATACTATACCTCATACCACAACACTATATATCTTATACTATACCTCATACCACAACACTATATCTTATATCTTATACTATACCTCATACCACAACACTATATCTTATATCTAATACTATACCTCATACCACAACACTATATCTTATATCTAATACTATACCTCATACCACAACACTATATCTTATACCTTATACTATACCTCATACCACAACCCTATATCTTATACCTTATACCTTATACTATACCTCATACCACAACACTATATCTTATATCTAATACTATACCTCATACCACAACACTATATCTTATATCTTTACTATACCTCATACCACAACACTATATCTTATACCTTATACTATACCTCATACCACAACACTATATATATCTTATACCTTATACTATACCTCATACCACAACACTATATATATCTTATACTATACCTCATACCACAACACTATATCTTATATCTAATACTATACCTCATACCACAACACTATATATATCTTATACTATACCTCATACCACAACACTATATCTTATATCTAATACTATACCTCATACCACAACACTATATCTTATATCTAATACTATACCTCATACCACAACACTATATCTTATACCTTATACTATACCTCATACCACAACACTATATCTTATATCTTATACTATACCTCATACCACAACACTATATCTTATATCTTATACTATACCTCATACCACAACACTACATATATCTTATATCTAATACTATACCTCATACCACAACACTATATATATCTTATACCTTATACTATACCTCATACCACAACACTATATCTTATATCTATACTATACCTCATACCACAACACTATATCTTATCTTATACTATACCTCATACCACAAACATATATATACTATACCTCATACCACAACACTATATATATCTTATACCTTATACTATACCTCATACCACAACACTATATCTTATATCTTATACTATACCTCATACCACAACCCTATATCTTATACCTTATACTATACCTAATACCACAACACATATCTTATCTATATACTATACCTCATACCACAACACTATATCTTATATCTATACTAAATACCACAAACACTATATCTTATATCTATACATACCTCATACCACAACATATATATCTTATACTATACCTCATACCACACCACTATATATACTATACACCATATATACATACCTAATACACATACTATACATATAATACTAATACACTATACCTTATACTATAGGCCCTATACACATACCACTACATTACACTACCCTCTCATCAACCTACCACACACCCTACCAGTACATCACACCACCCCCCACACCCACTACACAGCACACCCCCCCTACACCACCCTATACCCTACACACCTCTACACATCACACCCCACCCTACACCCAGCACCCTTTATACCAGTACATCACCCCACACCCTAACTACCACAACCTACACAACCCATTATACCCCATACATCACCCCACTCCCCCACCTCACACCCCAGCATACCCCTACACCCCACCACACTTCAGTACACCCCCTTAATTACCCTCCCCTCTCCATTTATTACCCCCCACCCCTGTCCCCTCACCCCACACCCCAGCACTACCCTACATACCACCACACACCACACCCCATCACACCCCAGTACACCCCCTTAATTACCCTCCCCTCTCCATATATGAAGGGGAGATAGGTCGTTTTTTTGTCTATTAATTAAATTATTCGCTTATTTTTTAGTTTCCTCGCTAGACCTTCATCAAGCTTGGAAAAACACCCCCTAGACCCACCTTCAATATAAATTTGTACATTTTTAGGTAGAAAAATGTACCGGCCTTAGAAAAATGTACCGGCCGAAGGCCGATTCCTATTAAAATGTCAGGCTTTATCGCTCGCCAGGAAAAACACGACACGTAAATGAAACGAAAGATCTTGAAATTGACAACGAAATGGGGCGAAAGGTGTTAAAATCGCCAAACTAATGAGCCAAACGTCTTATAATCTCAAAACAAATGGGGCTTAATGCGAGGGAGAAAGGGGACCAGAAAAACGACCCATCTCCCCTTAACCCCCCTCCCCCCTGGCTGGGTGTGGGGGGAGGGGGAGGGGGGGGGGGCCTTATAAATAACCTGGCACTAACTCCCAACTATATCCGGCTTAGGGTTAGAGATGTACTGGTTAGGCCTCACCACAAATTGGGCTGAAAAAAAAAATATATATCTCAGGTTATCATTTTATTTTACACACACATATATATATATATATATATATATATATATATATATATATATATATATATACAGTATATATATTTTCTCTTCTTCCTTTTATAGGTCTCATCAAAAATGTATACTGAAAGGAGGGGTGGAGGCGGTATGGGGTGATTTTATATGGTTGATGGAGGTCTAGGGAGGCAACTTAAAAACTAATAGAAAGTTAGTTAAATGAACAAGGAAATACATCCTCTCATCCCCCCTTAACCCATTCAGTACCGGGGACGTCCTTTTCATCATATTCTGGCAACTATTAGACGATTTTATTCAGCTTGGGAAGGAACTCTAGCAATGATAAGGCTTCAAACTATCTCCACCAACCCCTTTTAACTACCACAGATCCTTCCCAAGCTGCACAATATTATGTCAACATCAGACGATTTTATTCAGCTTGGGAAGGAACTCTAGCAATGATAAGGCTTCAAACTATCTCCACCAACCCCTTTTAACTACCACAGATCCTTCCCAAGCTGCAAACTATCGTCTAAATCTAGCGAGCATATAATAGAACTCACGGCACTGGTACTCAAAGGGTTAAGGGGAGATTTCCACTTGAGGGATTTTTTTCTTAACCCCTTTCTCCCTCATGTTTAACTCCACTGTTATTGAGATTTTAAGACGTTCGCCCCATTAATTTGGCGATTTTAAGAACTTTCGCCCCATTTCTGTCAAATTTTAGAAATTTTGTGCCTTTTAAGTGTCGATTTTTTCCTGGCGAGCGATAGCGAGCCTGCAATTTAAGAGGAAACGGCCTTCGGCCGGGACATTTTCTACCGAAAAATGTACAAATTTATCTTTAAGGGGGTCTAGGGAGTGTAATTTTTAAGCTTGACGGAGGTCTAGGGTACAAACTAAATACCTCCCCTTAACGTGAGGTAGATATGACGTACACAAGGTAGGTAGGTAGGTAGGCTGCTCTTCCTAACCCCCGTGTTATTCAATCCATAATTATAGAAACACGGAATACGGAATACACGAAAGTCATCCATTTTCACCGCCGTGTTTTTCCCGTTCGAACGAGGAAAAAAAATCAGACCTAGAAATAAAGATGGATGTATAATGAGGACCATTTTTTTTTTTTTTTTTTTTTTTTTTTTTTTTTTTTTTTTCTCTCGCCTTTTTTTCGGTTACCCTTTGAACGCTTGCCACCACACACCTGTTTTAGTTTTTATGAGGTGTGTGTGTGTGTGAGTAGGGGAGGGATTAGGGGGAAGGTGTGAGGGTGTGTGTGTGAGTAAGGGATGGTGAGTAGGGGAGGGTGGAGTAGGAGGGTGTGTGTGAGTAAGGGATGGTGAGTAGGGGAGGGTGGAGTAGGAGGGTGTGTGAGAGTAGGTGTGTGTGAGTAAGGGATGGTGAGTAGGAGGGTGTGTGTGAGTAAGGGATGGGGAGTAGGAGGGTGTGTGTGAGTAGGTGTGTGTGAGTAAGGGATGGTGAGTAGGGGAGGGAGAGTAGGAGGGTGTGTGTGAGTAAGGGATGGGGAGTAGGAGGGTGTGTGTGAGTAGGTGTGTGTGAGTAAGGGATGGTGAGTAGGGGAGGGGGAGTAGGAGGGTGTGTGTGAGTAAGGGATGGTGATTTTTGTTTTGTTTTTTGTTTTTTCTTTATAGTCCAACTACTCCCTCTCGGGCATAGGCTGATAGCTTTTACACTCAACCGCTGAACACGGTGAGGCCCGTGAGGTCTTGTTCCAGTCTAGGGAGTGAGACATGCGAAGCTTCACGGCGGCTCGGAGCAACTCCATCTCTGAAGCCGCCTCGCCTCTGCGCTTCACAGTCTCACCCCCACAGACTCGGACCCTCACTCTCTGAACGCCACCTATTGAGCAATTAACTCACTAGGCATTGCCCCCCTGTAGCATATTTTTGAATATGGGAATATTCATACACTGCTATTTAATCAGGGAACAATGAGGGTATTTTTTTGGCATTTCGGTGGGCTGTGGTAATGCACTGATACTAGGTACAGCACAAATTCCATCCCAATAATATCTTCTCATTGACATATTGGGATTCGAACCCGGGTCCATTGGATTACCAGGCCAGTGACAAGACCACTCTGCCACACCTGTGTGTGTGTGTGTGTGTGTGTGAGTAGGGGATGGGGGAGTAGAAGGGCGGTGTGTTAGTAAGGGTGTGTGTATGTGTGTGAGTAAGGGTTTGTGTGTGTGAGTAAGGGGAGGGGGGAGTAGAGGGGCGGTGTGTGAGTAGGGGTGTGTGTGTGAGTGGGAGGGTGTGTGTGTGTGTGTGTGTGTGTGTGAGTAAGGGGAGGGGGGGAGTAGAGGGGCGGTGTGTGAGTAGGTGTATGTGTGTGTGTGAGTAGGGGGATGTGAGTGGGAGGGTGTGTGTGTGTGTGTGTGTGAGAGTGAGTAAGGGGAGAGGGGAGTAGAGGGGCGGTGTGTGAGTAGGGGTGTGTGTGTGAGTAGGGGTGTGTGTGTGAGTAGGGGTGTGTGTGTGAGTAGGGGTGTGTGTGTGAGTAGGGGTGTGTGTGTGAGTAGGGGTGTGTGTGTGTGAGTAGGGGTGTGTGTGTGAGTAGGGGTGTGTGTGTGTGAGTAGCGGTGTGTGTGTGTGAGTAGGGGTGTGTGTGTGTGAGTAGCGGTGTGTGTGTGTGAGTAGGGGTGTGTGTGTGTGAGTAGGGGTGTAAGGGTGAGTGTGTGAGTAGGTGTATGTGTGTGAGTAGGGGTGTGTGTGTGAGTAGGGGTGTAAGGGTGAGTGTGTGAGTAGGTGTATGTGTGTGAGTAGGGGTGTGTGTGTGAGTAGGGGTGTAAGGGTGAGTGTGTGAGTAGGTGTATGTGTGTGAGTAGGGGTGTGTGTGTGAGTAGGGGTGTAAGGGTGAGTGTGTGAGTAGGTGTATGTGTGTGAGTAGGGGTGTGTGTGTGAGTAGGGGTGTAAGGGTGAGTGTGTGAGTAGGTGTATGTGTGTGAGTAGGGGTGTGTGTGTGAGTAGGGGTGTAAGGGTGAGTGTGTGAGTAGGTGTATGTGTGTGAGTAGGGGTGTGTGTGAGTAGGGGTGTAAGGGTGAGTGTGTGAGTAGGTGTATGTGTGTGAGTAGGGGGTGTGTGTGAGTAGGGGTGTAAGGGTGAGTGTGTGAGTAGGTGTATGTGTGTGAGTAGGGGTGTGTGTGTGAGTAGGGGTGTAAGGGTGAGTGTGTGAGTAGGTGTATGTGTGTGAGTAGGGGTGTGTGTGTGAGTAGGGGTGTAAGGGTGAGTGTGTGAGTAGGTGTATGTGTGTGAGTAGGGGTGTGTGTGTGAGTAGGGGTGTAAGGGTGAGTGTGTGAGTAGGGGTGTGTGTGTGTGAGTAGGGGTGTAAGGGTGAGTGTGTGAGTAGGTGTATGTGTGTGAGTGTGAGGGTGTGTGAGTGTGTGTGAGTGAGTATGTATATACAGTATGTACTCAGGCCCATTCCCCATTTTTTCTTTTTTTCTGTGGGTGGCCGACTCGAGACAGAGCCCGAATAGGGACAACACAACACAACAGAAAACAATGAACACACAAAAACAAAACACAAATGCACACACATTTAGGTCACCCAGGAGAAGACCTATAGACCAGGGTCACCAAGGCCCCTCCAGCACTCCCCCGCCCCCCGACCACCCGGATATGTTCCGGTCTCAGCAGGCAGACATGCAGCGGAGCCGAAACCGCATGCCCGTCCACCACACTTCCAGGCGCACCCTTCATATATACCGGCTCACCGGGCCAGGCGCCTGATGGACTATTATCTAGTCCAACTTGCGCCCGACCCCTTCCCCCAAATGACGACGTGTTCACTCAACTATTCACAAGCATTCTCCATTCATACCTGTTTATTACCACTTCCTTTGCCTGATCTATAGTCATTCCTCTATCATCCAAAGCTTGTCTTACACAGTCTCTCCATCTCAATGGGGGTCTTCCTGCCTTTCTATCTCCCCTTGTATCTGACTCACATATTCTCTTAGTAAGCTTTTCATCTTCCATTCGTTCAACATGACTGTGAGAGTAGGACGACGTATTATCCCTTTCTGGAGATATCACAACAAACGTAAAGAACGTTTTCGGTGAGCTATTAACTATGACTACTGAACAGCTGACACAATGCAGTTTCCCCAATCCGATATAATAAGGTGAAGTGGTGAAGTGGATGTGTGATGATGTGCAGTGAGGGTGGTGACTCGTGGAAGACCTATAGTGACTCCGTAGTATTATTGTTCTTTGAGGCACAACCACCACCACCATCACTACTACTACCACTACCCCCATTCCCACCCCCACCCCCACCCCCACCCCCACCTCCACCACCACGGGCTTCACGACACAGAACAAAAGAGCTAAGGCGTCAGAGGCATGTGCAGTAAGGGGAGGTTTTTAGTGTGTTTCCTACTCCTCCATCAAGCTTAAAATTACACCCCCTAGACCCCCTTTCAAGATAAATTTGTACATTTTTCGGTAAAAAAAATTCCCGGCCGAAGGCCGGTGCCTCTTAAATTACAGGTTCGCTATCGCTCGCCAGGAAAAAATCGACACCTAAATGGCACGAAAGTTCTTAAAATTGACAAAAATGGGGCGAAAGTTCTTAAAATCGTCAAACTAAAGTGGGCGAGCGTCTTAAAATCTAAAAAGCAATGGGGCTAAACATGAGAGAGAGAAAGGGGTCCAGAAAAAAATCCCTCGAGTGGAAATCTGCCCTTTAGTTAGTATTATTCATTAACAGTATATATATATATATATATTTATATATATATATTTATATATATATATTTTTATATATATATTTATATATATATATTTATATATATATATTTATATATACCGGGTATATATATATATATATATTTATATATATATATATATATATATATTTATATATATATATATATATATTTATTTATATATATATATATATATATATATATATATCTATCTATCTATCTATCTATTGCCCGACGCCGTGATCCCCGAAGGGGTGGCCACGAACGAACCGCCCCCATGCACCTCTGTCCCCAGTCAGTCGACGCCCCTCCCCCCAACCAGCACCACCTTCGTTCATGTAGTTCCTCACTCCATCCTTCCACCTCATATTCGGTCTACCTCTCCCCCTCTGTCCCTCCACCTCGCTCTCATACACCCTCTTAGTCATTCTCTCGCTTTCCATACGTTCCATATGGCCGAACCATCTCAAGTTGTTCCTTTTCACACTTTCCAGCACATCTACCTCCACACCACACCTTCTTACTTCCTCATTAGTCTGTCTATCCCTCCATGTAACTCCGCACGCACTCCTTAAGTAATTCATTTCCACTGCTCTCACTCTTGGTCTGAGTCTCTCAACCATATATATATATATATATATATATTTATATATATATATTTATATATATATATTTATATATATATATATATATATATATATATATATATATTTATATATATATTTATATATATATATTTATATATATATATTTATATATATTTATATATATACATATATTTATATATATATATTTATATATATATATATATATAATATTTATATATATATATATATATATATATATATATATACTGTATATATATTTATATATATATATTTATATATATATTTATATATATATATATTTATTTATATATATTTATATATATATATATTATATTTATATATATATATATATATATATATATTTATATATATATATATATATATATATATATATTATATATATATATATATATATATATATATATATATATATGACTAAGAGGGTGTACGAGAGCGAGGTGGAGGGACAGAGGGGGAGAGGTAGACCGAATATGAGGTGGAAGGATGGAGTGAGGGAGTACATGAACGAAGGCGGTGCTGGTTGGGGGGAGGGGCGTCGACTGACTGGGGACAGAGGTGCATGGGGGCGGTTCGTTCGTGGCCACCCCTTCGGGGATCACGGCGTCAGGCAATAGATATATTTATATATATATATATATATATATATATATATTTATATATATATATTATATATATATATTTATATATATATATATTTATATATATATATCTATATATATATATTTATATATATATATATATATTTATATATATATATTTATATATATATATATATATATATATTTATATATATATTTATATATATATATTTATATATATATATATTTATATATATATATTATATATATATTTATTTATATATATATATTTATATATTATATATTTATATATTATATTTATATATTATATATTTATATATATATATTTATATATTATATATATACAGTATATATATTTATATATATATATTTATATATATATATATTATATATTATATATATATACTGTATATATATATATATATTTATATATATATATATATATATATATATATATATATATATATATATATATATATATATATACGGGGTTGGGTTATGTTTGTAGTAATGATCAATATATCTATTCCTTAAGGGGAGGTCTCCACTTGAGGGATTTTTTTCTTGACCCCTTTCTCCCTCATGGTTAGCCCAATTGTTTTTGAAAATTTTAAGACGTTTGCCCCCATACGTTTGGTGATTTTAATAATTTCTGCCCCATTCTGTCAATTTTAAGACCTTTCGTGCAATTTAGGTGTCGATTTTATCCTGGCGAGCGATAGCGAGCCTGTAATTTAAGAGTAACCGGCCTTCGGCCGAGACATTTTTCTATGTACAAATTTATCTTGAAAGGGGGTCAAGGGGGTGACATTTTAAGATTGCTGGAGGAGTAGGAAACAAACTAGAAACCTGCCCTTAACTGTACAATGTCCTCATTTTGACAAATAAACAACAAATGATATTCGTCCCCCACCACATTCTCAATCCATGTGTGTGTGTATGTTGGTTTGGGCGGTAGTTGGTGTGTTTACGTTTTGGTGTGTGTACGTTTTGGTGTACTTGTTGGTGTGTGTGTGTGTGTGTGCCTTGGTGTACGTATTGGTCTGGACGTCAATTGGTGTATGTGCATGGTGTGTGTGTGTGTGCATTTAAGTTTATACATACCTTTTGATACCTTTTGATGTGTTCGCCACTCTTCTAGCGGCACCGAGGAGCGCGACGCCCCTCGTTATGGGTGGTGATTTGGTGCAGCAGACTGTTTGAAGCGACAGCTCGCTCCCTTGCGAAGATGGGTTCGTCTGGCACTTTTTTGCAGTTCGACATCGAGGGTTCTCTTGAAGCTGTCTAATGAGACGTCCCTCATGTCTCTTACTCGCCGTGGGAGTTTGTTGAAGAGACGTGGGCCTCTGTGTGATAACCAGCCCTCTCGCAGAGAGCCCATAGCACCCCTGTTATTCATCCGGGGGATATTGCATTCCCAGCCTCTCCTATCACTGAATTTCATGACTATCGGTGTATGTATGTTTGGTACTAAACCCTCTGCGATTTTCCACGTGTATATTATTAGGTAACGTTCTCTTCTACGTTCCAGCGAGTACAGATTCAGTGCTCTTAAACGATCCCAATAGTGTAGCTGTTTTACCGAACTTACAGTATATGCGAAGTGAAATTTCTTTGTACACTCTCTACGTCATTTATTTCACCTGCTTTGTATGGGGATGTTAATACGCTACAGTATTCAAGCCGCGGTAGCACTAGAGATTTGAAGAGCGTTATCATAGGTAATTCACCGCGTGTTTTAAATGTACGCAGAATCCAACCCGTTAGACGTTTCGCAGCCGCAACTTTGACCTGGTTATGTACTTTGAAACATATATTTTCAGATATTAATACCCCAAGGTCTTTCACACTGTCTTTCCGTTCTATTATGTGGTTAGATTCTGTTAAGTAATTTGTAATTTCTTTACCGCCATTATTATCTCCGTACCGTATTAATTGGAATTGTTCTTCATTGAATTGCATGTTGTTTTCCCTGGTCCATTGGAACACTACATTCATGTCTTCATAGCTTTAGATAGCAATAGTAGTAGTAGTAGTAGTAGTAGTAGTAGTAGTAGTAGTAGCAGTAGTAGTATATCATCTTTAAATAAGGTATAGATTAGCATGAAAGTAGGTAACGATCGAGAAAAACTAAAAAAGTGGTAGAAAAATATACGTGTTTATACCCTCACCAATCGCCCCTCCCTCCCCCCCCCCCTTTAACCGTACCTTTCAAGCCCCCCCCCCCCTCCTCTCTCTTTCTCTCTCTCTCCCCCCCCCCCCATAACCGTACCTTTCATGGCCCCCCCCTCCCCCTCTCTCTCCCCCCCCCCTCCTTCAGTAATCTTCAGGGAACAGTTCAGTTGGTAATGTCACTCCTTTCCTCACCTCCTTCATCTGTCTCTCTCTCTCTCTCTATGTTTGTAAATTTCACTAATCGATTTTAGGAGTATAGTTGGTTGTTGGAAGGAACATAATAATATATATTAATAAATATATATATATATATATATATATATATATATATATATATATATATATATATATATATATATATACTGTATATATATATATAATATATATATAATATTGTGTGTGTGTCTGCATTTAATGTATATACATGCCGTACATATACAGTATACAGTATACATGCCGTACATATACAGTATACATGCCGTACATATACAGTATACATGCCGTACATATACAGTATACATGCCGTACATATACAGTATACATGCCGTACATATACAGTATACATGCCGTACATATTATACAGTATACATGCCGTACATATAGAGTATACATGCCGTACATATACAGTATACAGTATACATGCCGTACATATACAGTATACATGCCGTACATATACAGTATACATGCCGTACATATAGAGTATACATGCCGTACATATACAGTATACATGCCGTACATATAGAGTATACATGCCGTACATATAGAGTATACATGCCGTACATATACAGTATACAGTATACATGCCGTACATATACAGTATACATGCCGTACATATAGAGTATACATGCCGTACATATACATGCCGTACATATACAGTATACATGCCGTACATATACAGTATACATGCCGTACATATACAGTATACATGCCGTACATATTATACAGTATACATGCCGTACATATAGAGTATACATGCCGTACATATACAGTATACAGTATACATGCCGTACATATACAGTATACATGCCGTACATATACAGTATACATGCCGTACATATAGAGTATACATGCCGTACATATACAGTATACATGCCGTACATATAGAGTATACATGCCGTACATATACAGTATACAGTATACATGCCGTACATATACAGTATACATGCCGTACATATAGAGTATACATGCCGTACATATACAGTATACATGCCGTACATATACAGTATACATGCCGTACATATACAGTATACATGCCGTACATATACAGTATACAGTATACATGCCGTACATATACAGTATACATGCCGTACATATAGAGTATACATGCCGTACATATACAGTATACTAGGCATTAAACATATTTATCAACACGTTGTGCTTAGTCACAGTATGGGTATGTAGCCTATGTATATACTCTGCTAAGAAATACAATTATGTGTTGTCTGACATTGTATTCGTATTGAACCTTAAGGGGAGGTGTTTAGTTTCCTCCCTAGACCTCCATCAACCTTAACATTACACTCCCTAGACCCCCTTTCAAGATAAATTTGTACATTTTTCGGTAGAAAAATGTCCCGGCCTAAGGCCGGTTCCTCTTGAATTACAGGCTCGCTATCGCTCGCCAGGAAAAAATCGACACCTAAATGGCACGAAAGGTCTTAAATTGACAGAATGGGTCGGAAATTCTTAAAAATCATCAAACTAGTGGGGCAAACGTCTTCAAATCTCAAAAGCAATGGGGCTAGACATGAGGGAGAAGGGGGCCAAGTAAAAAGTCCCTCAAGTGGAAATCCCCCCTTAAGCTAAATGTATAAGTATATTAAGGCATATTTTAATGTTAGAATGGGTAATGAAAGCCAAATGCAATATTTAATTTGTTACTTTTGGGCAAAATATAGACATCTTAAAGTATAGAAATGAAAACGGAAATATCGTTTAAGGGGAAGTAGTTAGTGTGTTTCCTAGACCTCCATCAAGCTTAAAATTACACCCCGTCGAGTCCCTTTCAAGATAAATTTGTAAATTTTTCGGTAGAAAAATGTCCCGGCCAAAGGCCGGTTCCTCTTAAATTACAGGCTCGCTATCGCTCGCCAGGATAAAATCGACACCTGACTTGCACGAAAGGTACAAAGGAGTACAAAGGAAATCAAGCAACAACAGATCTAGTGACCCTTCTAGGCTGCTTGTCCTCCAAAACACTGAGGATCAAGTGTCCAAACAGTGGTTTAGAGTGGGTAAGGGAACATTGGAAAGGGAACTACTGCCCTGCCACTAACGTGGCAGGACTAGGAAGTTAGTAGGGGACATATGGGTTAGTAACTGAGGGGAGGATAAAGTTATTAATTTACAAACGCAGTCAGTCGCGGGTTTGATGCGAGATATTTGTCTAGGCGGAATTTAAATGAATCAACGGTGCTGCAGTCTATAACGTCTCGGGGAAGCCCATTCCACAAGTTGACAACTCGATTGAGAAGGTCAAAGGTCTTAATATGGGGTGAAAGTTCTTAAACTCGCTAAACTAATGGGGCAAACGTTTTATAATATCAAAAGCAATGGGGCTAAACATGAGGGAGAAAGGGGTCAAGAAAAAATCTTTCAAGTGGAGATCTCCCCTTAAGGTGGAGAAATATGCAATTGGATGGACGAATGTCTGTTGTTCACATATTCAGTACAGGTGTCGAAATCAAATGCTGGAAGTTATTTACAATTGCCAATTAACGATATTGATGTTCCATGTCGAATAGTTGTGAACAAGTCGTATTATAATTAGTCAATGTCGGTCCGTGTGAACACTTTCCAATTTGCGTGAAAACTGTCGAAATACAATGAAAAAAACATATTCGATTTGCCGATATTACTTGCGAAAACGTCGCTTCCTACTGAAATTTTGTTCGTAAAATCCGCATAAAACTAAATATATCCCCAGCCCAAATCTGCAAAAATATAAGATGGTGTTTGGTGCAGTCTACGTCAGGGGTGGGGCTGGTGACGTCATGGCACGGGACATACGAGACACATGTAGGTATTCTTCACTCACTTCTCTCTCATGTTTAGCCTCATTGGTTTTGACATTTTAAGACGTTCGCCCCTTTAGTTTGGCAATTTTAGGATCTTTCGCCCCACTTCTTTGTCATTTTTTGTCAATTAGCCATATTCCAAAATACACCTACGCCATCTGGTTCCCGTGGTGGTACAGTCGGTCAAATAAGTGATGTCGCGGCACCAAGTATATTTCGATCAATAATTGGTATCAGCACTATCTAAGCATTAATCCATCGTTTTGAGTGAGATACACAAACATGTCCCTATCTTTACGCACCCTATTCAACATCTGACAGACATTAATATAGCACACAGCGAGCAAAACGTAATGGCAGCGGAGACACGACTTATTTGGCCAAAATTACTAAGTAGAAAAGGACAAATAAAGACAGTTTGAAGATTACGAGATTGAGGTAATTACGAGATTGAGATTGAGGTTATTACGAGATTGAGGTAATTACGAGATTGAGGTAATTACGAGATTGAGGTTATTACGAGATTGAGGTAATTACGAGATTGAGGTAATTACGAGATTGAGGTAATTACGAGATTGAGGTAATTACGAGATTGAGGTAATTACGAGATTGAGGTTATTACGAGATTGAGGTAATTACGAGATTGAGGTAATTACGAGATTGAGGTAATTACGAGATTGAGGTAATTACGAGATTGAGGTAATTACGAGATTGAGATTGAGGTTATTACGAGATTGAGATTGAGGTTATTACGAGATTGAGGTTATTACGAGATTGAGGTTATTACGAGATTGAGGTAATTACGAGATTGAGGTTATTACGAGATTGAGGTAATTACGAGATTGAGGTAATTACGAGATTGAGGTAATTACGAGATTGAGGTAATTACGAGATTGAGGTTATTACGAGATAGAGGTAATTACGAGATTGAGGTAATTACGAGATTGAGGTATTGAGGTTATTACGAGATTGAGGTAATTACGAGATTGAGTAATTACGAGATTGAGGTTATTACGATTGAGTAATTACGAGATTGAGGTAATTACGAGATTGAGGTAATTACGAGATTGAGGTAATTACGATTGAGGTATTACGAGATTGAGGTAATTAAGAGATTGGTTATTACGAGATTGAGGTAATTACGAGATTGAGGTAATTAAGAGATTGAGGTTTACGAGATTGAGGTAATTACGAGATTGAGGTATTACGAGATTGAGGTAATTACGAGATTGAGTGAGGTAATTAAGAGATTGAGTATTTACGAGATTGAGGTAATTACGAGATTGAGGTATTACGAGATTGAGTAATTAAGAGATGGAGGTAATTAAGAGATTGAGGTTATTACGAGATTGAGGTAATTAGGAGATTGAGGTAATTAGGAGCTTGAGGTAATTACGAGATTGAGGTAATAAGAGATTGAGGTAATTACGAGATTGAGGTAATTACGAGATAATGTAATTACGAGATTGAGGTTATTACGAGATTGAGGTTATTGAGATTGAGGTTATTACGAGATTGAGGTAATTACGAGATTGAGGTAATTACGAGATTGAGGTAATTACGAGATTGAGGTAATTACGAGATTGAGGTAATTACGAGATTGAGGTTATTACGAGATTGAGGTAATTACGAGATTGAGATTGAGGTTATTACGAGATTGAGGTTATTACGAGATTGAGGTTATTACGAGATAGAGGTAATTACGAGATTGAGGTAATTACGAGATTGAGGTAATTACGAGATTGAGGTTATTACGAGATTGAGGTAATTACGAGATTGAGTAATTATTATTACGAGATTGAGGTAATTACGAGATTGAGGTAATTACGAGATTGAGGTAATACGAGATTGAGGTAATTAAGAGATTGAGGTTATGAGGTAATTACGAGATTGAGGTAATTACGAGATTGAGGTAATAAGAGATTGAGGTTATTACGAGATTGAGGTAATTAGATTGAGGTAATAAGAGATTGAGGTAATTACGAGATTGAGGTAATTACGAGATTGAGGTAATTAAGAGATTGAGGTTATTACGAGATTGAGGTAATTACGAGATTGAGGTAATTACGAGATTGAGGTAATTACGAGATTGAGGTAATTACGAGATTGAGGTAATTAAGAGATTGAGGTAATTACGAGATTGAGGTTATTACGAGATTGAGGTAATTACGAGATTGAGGTAATTACGAGATTGAGGTTATTACGAGATTGAGGTTATTACGAGATTGAGGTAATTACGAGATTGAGGTTATTACGAGATTGAGGTAATTACGAGATTGAGGTAATTAAGAGATTGAGGTTATTACGAGATTGAGGTAATTACGAGATTGAGGTAATTACGAGATTGAGGTAATTACGAGATTGAGGTAATTACGAGATTGAGGTAATTAAGAGATTGAGGTAATTAAGAGATTGAGGTTATTACGAGATTGAGGTAATAAGAGATTGAGGTAATTACGAGATTGAGGTAATTAAGAGATTGAGGTAATTAAGAGATTGAGGTTATTACGAGATTGAGGTAATTACGAGATTGAGGTAATTACGAGATTGAGGTAATTACGAGATTGAGGTAATTAAGAGATTGAGGTAATTACGAGATTGAGGTAATTACGAGATTGAGGTTATTACGAGATTGAGGTTATTACGAGATTGAGGTTATTACGAGATTGAGGTAATTACGAGATTGAGATTGAGGTTATTACGAGATTGAGGTTATTACGAGATTGAGGTAATTACGAGATTGAGGTTATTACGAGATTGAGGTAATTACGAGATTGAGGTAATTACGAGATTGAGGTAATTACGAGATTGAGGTTATTACGAGATAGAGGTAATTACGAGATTGAGGTAATTACGAGATTGAGGTTATTACGAGATTGAGGTTATTACGAGATTGAGGTAATTACGAGATTGAGGTAATTACGAGATTGAGGTTATTACGAGATTGAGGTAATTACGAGATTGAGGTAATTACGAGATTGAGGTAATTACGAGATTGAGGTAATTAAGAGATTGAGGTTATTACGAGATTGAGGTAATTACGAGATTAGATTGAGGTATTAAGAGATTGAGGTTATTACGAGATTGAGGTAATAAGAGATTGAGGTAATTACGAGATTGAGGTAATTACGAGATTGAGGTAATTACGAGATTGAGGTAATTACGAGATTGAGGTAATTAAGAGATTGAGGTAATTAAGAGATTGAGAGATTGAGGTAATTACGATTGAGGTAATTACGAGATTGAGGTAATTAAGAGATTGAGGTAATTAGAGATTGAGGTTATACGAGATTGAGGTAATTACGAGATTGAGGTAATTACGAGATTGAGGTATTGAGGTTAATTACAGATTGAGGTAATTACGAGATTGAGGTAATTACGAGATTGAGGTAATTACGAGATTGAGGTAATTACGAGATTGAGGTAATTACGAGATTGAGGTAATTACGAGATGAGGTAATTACGAGATTGAGGTAATTTTACGAGATTGAGGTAATTACGAGATTGAGGTTATTACGAGATTGAGGTTATTACGAGATTTACGAGATTGAGGTATAATACGAGATTGAGGTAATTACGAGATTGAGGTAATACGAGATTGAGGTAATTACGAGATTGAGGTAATTACGAGATTGAGGTTATTACGAGATTGAGGTAATTACGAGATTGAGGTAATTACGAGATTGAGGTAATTACGAGATTGAGGTAATTACGAGATTGAGGTAATTACGAGATTGAGGTAATTACGAGATTGAGGTTATTACGAGATTGAGGTAATTACGAGATTGAGGTAATTACGAGATTGAGGTAATTAATTACGAGATTGAGGTTATTACGAGATTGAGGTAATTACGAGATTGAGGTAATTACGAGATTGAGGTAATTACGAGATTGAGGTAATTACGAGATTGAGGTAATTACGAGATTGAGGTAATTACGAGATTGAGGTAATTACGAGATTGAGGTAATTACGAGAGTAATGTAATTACGAGATTGAGGTAATTACGAGATTGAGGTAATTACGAGATAGAGGTAATTACGAGATTGAGGTAATTACGAGATTGAGGTAATTACGAGATTGAGGTAATTACGAGATTGAGGTAATTACGAGATTGAGGTAATTACGAGATAGAGGTAATTACGAGATAGAGGTAATTACGAGATTGAGGTAATTACGAGATTGAGGTAATTTCATCACTGCTTGTCTGGCAATTCAAGCTGCAGGCAAATTTAATTGGGAGTTTGATAAATTAATCATAGTGAGTAACTCGTTCTATGATGAGCCTCGCGTACCAATGTGTGATCAAAATACAAGAATAATTCATTATTGTCTTTATTTATACAAAGGTACGAAACGTCTGCATTTCCATTAGGCTACATACGAATGCTACAAACGCCGATAAGAGCTATGAACTGCAAAGTGTTTTTACTTCTTAAGGGGAGGTTTTTAGTGTGTTCCCTAGACTTCCATCAAGCTTAAAATTACTCCCCCTTGACCCCCTTTCAAGATAAATTTGTAAATTTTTCGGTAGAAAAATGTCCCGGCTGAAAGCCGGTTCCTCTTAAATTACAGGCTCGCTATCGCTCGCCAGGATAAAATCGACACCTAAATGGCACGAAAGGTCTTAAAATTGACAGAAATGGGTCGAAAGTTCTTAAAATCGTCAAAATAATGGGGCGAACATCTTAAAATTAGAAAAGCAATGGGGGATAAACATGAGGGAGAAAGGGGTTCAGAAAAAAAATCCTCCGGGTGGAAATCTCCCCTTAAGGGGGGGGGGGGGGGATAGGTCATTTTTATTCGCTCATTTGTGTATCTTTTATATGATTTGATTAGTTTCCTCCCTAGACCTCCATCAAGCTTTAAACCCCCCCCCCCCAAGACCCTCCTTCAAGATAAATTTGTACATGTTTCTCTTAGATTACATACTCGCTATCGCTTGCCAGGAAAAAATCTACACCTAAATGACATGAGAATTCTTCGTATTGATAATGAAATGTGGCGAAAGGTCTTAAAATCGACAAGTTAATGGGCCTAACGTCTTCAAATCTCAAAACTAATGGGGCTAAACATGAGGAAGAAGGGTGACCAGAAAAAACTACCCATCTTCCTTTAACAGCCTCAATGGAACGTTTGTCAGTGTTATTGTGGTTGGACAGCCTCAATGGAACGTTTGTCAGTGTTATTGTGGTTGAACAGCCTCAATGGAACGTTTGTCAGTGTTATTGTGGTTGGACAGCCTCAATGGAACGTTTGTCAGTGTTATTGTGGTTGAACAGCCTCAATGGAACGTTTGTCAGTGTTATTGTGGTTGAACAGCCTCAATGGAACGTTTGTCAGTGTTATTGTGGTTGAACAGCCTCAATGGAACGTTTGTCAGTGTTATTGTGGTTGAACAGCCTCAATGGAACGTTTGTCAGTGTTATTGTGGTTGGACAGCCTCAATGGAACGTTTGTCAGTGTTATTGTGGTTGAACAGCCTCAATGGAACGTTTGTCAGTGTTATTGTGGTTGAACAGCCTCAATGGAACGTTTGTCAGTGTTATTGTGGTTGAACAGCCTCAATGGAACGTTTGTCAGTGTTATTTTGGTTGTACGGTGGCGCTAATAAGTCATGTCCCAGCTGGCATTACGTTTGGCTTGCTCTGTGCTGTATTAATGTCTGTCAGATGTTGAATAGGGTGGGTAAGTGTAGGAACATGTTTGTATATTTCACTCGATATGAAGAAATAAAGCTTAGATATTGCCGATACCAATTATTGATCAAAACATACTTGGTGCCGAGACATGACTTATTAGCGCGACTGTACATCGATCTATGGTTATATCTGTGCTTCTGCATATAATTGCCCTGGTTATTGCACTGTTCGATTGGTGTCTAAAATATCCCCATGTGTGTGTGTGTGTGTGTGTGTGTGTGTGTGTGTATATATATATATATATATATATATATATATATATATATATATATATATATGTAATTAAACCTTCAATAGTGATAAGATCTAGTGATAGTATCTCCCCCATATAGGCTAGACTCAATAGGTGACGTATGTGTGTGTTTATGTGTGACGGTAGTGAATACCCGGGTGACGTGACTGTTCCGGAAGTGCGAGTGTGTGTGTGTGTGTGTGTGTGGCTGTGTGTGTGTGCGCGCGTCTGTGTGTGTGTGTATGCCTGTGTGTGTGTTTATGTGTGACGGTAGTGAATCCCTGTGTGACGTGACGGTACCGGAAATGTGTGTGTGTGTGCCTGTGTGTGTGTGCGCGCGTCTGTGTGTGTGTGTGTGCCTGTGTGTGTGTGTGTGTGTGTGCTTTTGATATGTCCAACACAATATATACATAGTCTCCTTGAAGTCAAAGCAGTCACGGCATGACCATAAATTAGAACTTCGTAGAAAGAGGTCTGAGAAACTTCTGGTTAAAACATAATAATAAACTCTTGAGACAGGCAACATAAGAAAGCTTAGAACTACCACTCGTTTTCTATGTCTATATTAAGGGGAGGCAGTTGGTTTCTCGAGTCCTCCTCCTCCCTCATGTTTAGCCCTATTAGTTATGAGATTTCAAGACATTCGCCCCATTAGTTTGGCGATTTTCAGACCTTTTGCCAATATTAAGACCTTTCGTGCCATTTAGGTGTCGATTTTTTTCTTGGTGAGCGATAGCGAGCCTGTATTTGAACTTTGAAGAGGAATCGGCCTTCGGCCGGGACATTTTTCTACCGAAACATGTACAAATTTATATCGAAAGGGGATCTTGTGGGTGTTTTTTTTAGTTTGATAGAGGTTTAGAGAACAAACTAAACCCCTTCCTTAAACCATTGAGCCGAACCAGTAAATTACGCTGCACAATACCGTCTGGGCTCCCTTAAGCATGGATGAAATACTGTACATCATAGAAAACGAAATACTGTACATCATAGAAAACGAAATACTGTACATCATAGAAAACGAAATACTGTACATCATAGAAAACGAAATACTGTACATCATAGAAAACGAAATACTGTACATCATAGAAAACGAAATACTGTACATCATAGAAAACGAAATCTATAATATGTTGCGTACTCCGAAGTTGACACCATCTACCCCTTTATGTTTCAGGAGTAACTATAGATAGAACAAACACATTAAATCAGGTACAAGGGAAAGGTTGTGGAAATTATTGTCCACTTTAACATTTCCTAAGACTGTGGTTTCTGAGAAAGTTGGCAGATGCTTTATTTTAGCAGAATTATATATATATATATATATATATACAGAGAGAGAGAGTGAGTGAGAGTGGTCGTCGAAACATTTATCCATAGGGAAATCCCACGTGTTTTATACATGGGAAACTAGCAATGTACAGTACATCGTATATGTTTGGGTTGGTATACATGGCAAACTAGCAATGTACAGTACATCGTATATGTTTTGGGTTGGTATATAAGCCCTGCAGTGCAGCACCTCTGGCTATATTGGCTATATCTGACTTTGGCTTGTATCTATTCGGCCCCATTCAGCCTACTGTTTTAAGACGTTTACCCCCATCTAGGTGTCAATATTTTTCTGGCGAGCGGTAGCGAGCCAGCATATATATATTTTTGTTTTGACAGCAAGCTAAATTTTTAAATTTTTCGATAAAAAAAATCTCCGGCGAAGCCGGATTTCTCCATACAATGCTGGAAGATATCGACACCTGGATGGGAATAAACGTCTTAAAATAGTTGGCTGAATGGGGCAGAATGGATACAAGCCAGAGAAAGAGAGAAAAGGAGAGAAAGATCAAACTTTAAATTTAAATACATATGTTGCATCTACCGTTCCCCAAATACTCCTCCAGAGCAAAGTCTTTTTGATTCTCTGTCCTCACAACTCAGTGTCCTCAACTTAAATGCTTCTTCTGAAATCACTGTGTTGGGTGATTTTAATGTCCATAATGTTGAATGGCTCACTCATTCAGCCAGGACTGATGATGCTGGTCTTGAATGTGAGCTATTTGCAGACTCATTTAATCTCATTCAACTAGTCAACCAACCCACCCGTGTACCAGATAATCCTAATCATAATTCCCACCTACTCGACTTATTTTTAACAACCAATTCAGAAAATTATGATGTTACAGTGAGGTCCCCACTTGGATCTTCTGATCACTGTCTGATACAGGCCACCTGTCTATCACCTACCACACCTTCCCACTCTGAACCTGTTTTGGTGACTAAATGGCATTACGATAGGGCAGACTGGGAGGGTCTTCAAGGTTTCTTTATTATTGATATTCCCTGGACCTCTTTCTTTTCTAATGATGCACACTCCACCTTGAGCCACATACAAGATTTTGTAAAAATTGGAATGGAAACTTTTATTCCTCATCAAAAGTACAGTAAAAGATCTAATTCACCTAAATGGTTTGACCATAATTGTGCTAGAGTAACTGAACAAAAAGCAATAGCCTACAATGCATACACAAGATCAAAAACACATGAAGCCTTTAATTACTTTAGAAACATCAGAAATCATGCCAAAACTGTATTAAACCTAACTAAATCAAACTTTCTCCATAAGCAGGCAAATAAACTTCTAAATAATCCAAATGATAACAAAATATTTTGGTCTACTCTTAACTCATTCAAATCCAACTTCACTACTGCTTCATCCATTCCACCATTAAAATCTCCGACTGGCAATCTTGTAAGTGACCCACGAGGTAAAGCTAACCTTCTTGCAGATATTTTCTCCACCAACTCAACCTTAGATGACATAAATCAAGATGTCCCTGTACTTAATTTTAATTCACCTGAAATTCCCTCACTTAAGATCCACACCAGACATGTCAAAAACTATTTTGCAGAATCTCTCAGTAGATAAGGCTCCTGGTCCAGATGAAATTCCTCCAATAGTACTTAAGAATTGCTCCTTGGTGCTCGCTCCTGTATTGGCAAAATTTTTCCGTCTGTGTACTCATACCTCATGCTTCCCAGTACCCTGGAAAGAAGCAAAC
The DNA here is from genome assembly GCA_032716605.1 of Paralithodes platypus. Classification (NCBI taxonomy): domain Eukaryota; kingdom Metazoa; phylum Arthropoda; class Malacostraca; order Decapoda; family Lithodidae; genus Paralithodes; species Paralithodes platypus. The sequence continues at coordinate 94,621,675 of CM064513.1, forward strand.
ATCCATCCAGTTCCTAAAAAGGTGCTCTTCAGATCCATCAAACTACAGACCAATAGCTATAACTTCCACTCTTGGCAAAGTTTTTGAAATTATATTAAATAATCACATAATTAAGCATCTGGAGAATAATAAATTAATCAGTGATAGGCAATATGGTTTTAGACGATGTCGATCAACTGCAGACATTCTTTGCCTTCTTACGCATCAAATCAACCAAGCTACAGACCAACATGGTGAAACACATACAATAGCACTGGATATATCAAAGGCATTTGGATAGAGTCTGGCATCAATCCTTATTGTCGAAGATGTCACACTACGGCCTTGCATCATTAGTTCCACTAATTTCTTCTTATCTTCATAACAGAAAAATACGTGTAATGGTAGATGGCCTTTATTCTCAATTTCACTCAATAAATGCTGGTGTTCCCCAGGGATCAGTTTTGGCCCCAACTCTGTTCCTCATTCATATCAATGATCTCATATCTACCACTCATAATCCAATACATTCCTACGCAGATGACTCAACACTCCACCGTTCCTTCACATTTACCAATTCTTTCACCCAACCCGATCTTATAAATTCAAAAATAAACACTGCAATTTCTCTGAACCAGGACCTTTCTAGAATTAATGAATGGGGACAAGAGAATCTAGTTTCCTTTAATGCACAGAAAACCAAGTACATTCAATTTTCTAACCGACAGAATCTCACTGACTCCCATATATTTTTTAATGAATGTAAATATTCCCACTTCCCCTAGTATTGACATTCTCGGTGTAACATTAACTACTAACTTGAGCTGGACACATTATGTTAGAAGCATTGCTAAGAATGCCTCTAAAAAACTGGGACTCCTGTACAGAGTTCGAGAATTCTTCACTGACGAGCAGTTGGCCGTAATATATAAAAGTCATGTGCGCTCTCAGATGGATTACTGTTCACCTCTGTGGGGTGGAAGTGGAGTGGTTGCATTGAGGGCAGTTGGACAAAATTCAAAATAAAGCTATTAGATTAATCAATAACCCTGCAATCACACAGGACCTTCCTACATTAGCCATACGAAGAAACGTTGCATCCCTTGCATTATTCTACAGATATTTTCACAGCAATTGTTCCGAGGAACTTGCTTCAATTGTGCCGCCTCTCCACATCTTTCCCCGTAGAACTAGGGCAGCTGAGAGCGCCCATGAATTTACACTTTCTCCTCCACAATGCAGAACTTCTGCTTATCAGCATTCATTTATCCCCAGAGCTACTACTCTTTGGAATTCACTTCCCTCGAATTGCTTTCCACAAACTTACAATCAACAAATGTTTAAATCCAGTTGTTACAAACATTTTATGAATGGAGGATGCCTTTAGGCACATGGACCTTTTTGTTTTATCTGTGTTTTTCCTTCCTCCATTCATTGTCTCTTAAAAAAAAAAAAAAAAAAAAAAAAAAAAAAAAAAGCCGGTGGGCCCCCTTAAGAATGGCGATGAATGAGTTTATAAGTATTGAAGATGAAGACAGAGATATTAGCCCTGCAGTGAAGCACCTCTGCTATATTGGCTATATCTGACTTTGGCACACAGGCTCCACACAGAGGAAACAACACACACACACACACACGCAGATAGAGTGAGAGGGAGCAGGTAGACACACACACACACAGATAGAGTGAGAGAGAGCAGGAAGATACACAAACACACACACACAGGCAGACAGAGAGAGAGGCAGGAAGACACACACGCACATACATATGCGCGCACACACACACACACACACACACACACAGAGGAAACAGGAAGACACACACACACACACACACAGAGACAGAGGAAGCAGGCACACACACACACACACACACATATACACACACACACACACAGACAGAGGAAGCAGGCACACACACACACACAGACAGAGGAAGCAGGCACACACACACACACACACACACAGAGGAAGCAGGAAGACACACACACACACACACACACACACACACACACACACACACACACAGAGGAAGCAGGAAGACACATAGAGAAAGTTATTGTCCCTTGTTTCACACAGTTGATATCGATAAAACTTTAGTCCCATAATTAATGCAACAACAACATTATCCAAAAGCTCAACATTCTTAATCATATTACGAAGGTCTTGTAAAATTGGTTCACTTACAACCTTTGCTGATCAGTCATGTTCCTCGGCGTGATCTTCTGTGTGAAAGTAAATTAGTGTGAATAGTCAATTGCTAGACGATTTTACAGGATTTTTCATTAGACCACGTCAAACCATGTACGTTTTCTGACGCTCTGGTGACGTAGGGGTGACGTGTGTAGGTGTGTGTGTGACGTGTGTAGGTGTGTGTGTGACGTGTGTAGGTGTGTGTGTGACGTGTGTGTGTGTGTGTGTGTGACGCAAACACTCGGAGGCCCTAACAAGATCGGTGATGGAGAGAGCCGATATGTAACAGGATTATATAAGATGAACACAGGCAGAGAGAGATAGAGAGAGAGAGAGATAAGATTAATACAAACAGAGAGATACTTGACTTGATAACCTAGAGAGACTTCATTTAATATCTTATAATAAAGAGAGAGAGAGAGAGAGAGAGAGAATTATAACGGCAATCCAGTAACAACATACCACTAATCTTCCCAAGGCTAATTACGTATAGGGTAGGTATGGTGTTCGTTGTTTTCTGTTGTGTTGTCCCTATTCTGGCTCTGTCTTGTGTCGCTCCCCCCCAAAAAAAAAAAATAATAATAAATAGGAAAACTGGGGATTGGGCCCGAGTATATAGAATGCAATAGAAGAGATAGGTATGGTGTAACGATGAATTGGCGACTTGCGACTTTCGTTCTATAAGGAAGTTGGAGCCGTAGACAACGATATTTAACAGCATTTACAGCTAAAATACGGTCGTCGTGCATTTATAAATACATCCAACCCAATTCAACATACCATTTATCCATCAGAAACTTACATTATTTTTGGCATTTCTGTTTACTATATATATATATGTCTACGGCTCCAACTTCCTTATAGCCTGAAACTCGGTCAATTGCCACGAAAGGTACAGTAACTCATGACAATTCTAAATATGGAAGTATATATACTGTATAAGTAACACCCCGTTCTTAAGGGACTTTTTTCTTTACCCCCTTCTCCCTCATGTTTAGCCCCATTGCTTTTGAGATTTTAAGACGTTCGCCCCATTATATTGGCAATTTTAAGACCTTTCACCCAATTTATGTCACTTTTAAGACCTTTCGTCCCATTTAGGTGTTAATTTTTTCCTGGCGAGCGATAGCGAGCCTGCATTTTAAGAGGAATCGGCCTTCGGCCGGGACATTTTTCTACCGAAAAATGTACAAATTTATCTTGAAAGGGGTTCAAGGGGGCGTAATTTCAAGCTTGATGGAAGTCTAGGAAACACACTAAAAACCTCCCCTTAAGGGAGCCCACCTCGTTGTTTTCTCTTTCTCACTCTCTCTCTCTGGGTTGTAGACGTTTAGCCCCATCCTGGTGTCAATATTTTCCTGGCGAGCGTTAGCGAGCCAGCATATATATATTTTGTTTTTACAGCAAGCTAAATTTGTACATTTTTCGATAGAAACATTTCTCCGGCGAAGCCTGATTTCTCCATACATTGTTGGATCGCTATCGCTCGCCAGGAAGAAATCGACACTTGAATGGGGATAAACGCCTTTAAACAGTTAGCTGAAATCAACAAATACATGTGGCACTCCAAGGACTCGAACCTAGGATACTCACATCGAAATTCCGCGCACTGATGCATAACGCTATCAAGGATGGCAATTAGGCCAGTGTTTGTGTCTTGGAGTGTACGGTAAGGAGGGCAGTAGGGCAAGGGAGAGGGGGAAGGGGAGGAGAGGGGGGATTTGGAAGGGGTGTGGGGGGCGGGAGAGAGTGGGGAGGGGGAGGGAGTGAGGGGGGATTTGGAAGGCGGGAGGGGGGATTTGGAAGGAGTGAGTGGGGAGGGCGAAGGAGAGAGGGGGGGGGGGGGGGGCGAGGGAGAGGGTGCAGGAGGAAGGAGAGGGGGATTTGGAAGGAGTGAGGGGGGATTTGGAAGGAGTGAGTGGGGAGGGCGAAGGAGAGGGGAGGGCGAGGGAGAGGGTGCAGGAGGAAGGAGAGGGGGATTTGGAAGGAGTGAGGGGGGCGGGAGTGAGGGGAAGGGGAAGGAGGGTGAGAGGGGGGCGGAAGTGAGTGGGGAGGGGGAAGGGGAAGGAGGGTGGGAGTGGGGAGGGGGAAGGGGAAGGAGAGGGGGGATTTGGAAGGGGAGAGGATGGGAGGGGGTAGGAAGCAGCAAGTTAGCCATACCTTCTACGGCTTCCTCACCTTGCCTCGGCCAGGTGAGTCAATCAATCAATATGTGTCAGTAAGTCGCTTCAACAATTGACCACTTGCGAGTTTCAGGCTATATGTAAGTTGGAGCCGTAATCGTTGATATTAAACATCTAGTGTGACACATATGAAGCGCACCCAACATCTCGAAGCTTCAATAGATAATCTCGGGGCCTCGTATTTTTTTTTTTTTTATGAGTGAGGGAGACAAAAGACAGAACTGCCTGTAGTGAGTGCCTCCCCCAGAGTTGAAAGAGTGACAGGGCCAAAATCAAGGGACGTTCGAGCCAAAATGCCTAGACACACGGAGTTGGAGTCAATTTAAGTCATAGGAAGAGGGAAAAACTGATTCTGGGAGAGAGTTCCAGACCTCAGCTGTTGAATAGAGGACAGACAGGCTACTTACTGAACGGCCTACAGTCCCGAGGTTGAGACATAGAAGACAAAAAAATGCAATAATTATGTAGGCTTCTGATGTTGAATATGATTACGTATTTAAGTATGCACTACAACCGTATTTAAGGGGAGATTTCCACTTAAGGGATTTTTTTCTTTACCCCCTTCTCCCTCATGTTTAGCCCCATTGCTTTTGAGATTTTAAGACCTTTGCCCTAGTAGTTTGAATATTTTAAGACATTTTGCCCCATTTCTGTCAATTTTAAGACCTTTCGTGCCGTTAAGGTGTCGATTTTTTTCCTGACGAGCGATAGCGAGCCTGTAATTTAAGAGTAACCGGCCTCCGGCCTGGACATTTTTCTACCGAAAAATGTACAAATTTATCTTGAAAAGGGGGTCTACGGGGTGTAATTTTAAGCATGATGAAAAAGTAGGGAACAAACTAAATACCTCTCCTTAAGGGGGTAGTGCTTGGTTTGTGGTCTATATATTTATATATATTATATATATATTTTAGTGTCCTCGCTAGACCTCCATTAAGCTTAGAAAAACACCCCTTAGCGAGACCCCCTTTCAAGATAAGTGTGTACATTTTTCGGTAGCAAAATGTCCCAGCCGAACGCCGATTTCTTCTAAAATTTGAGGCTCGCCCATCGACACCCAAGGGGCACAAAAGGTCTTAATATTGACAAAACAATGAGAAACTCTAATAATTTGTATGCATGTTTGCAGCTCAACATTTGGCTTGACCACTGTCTGGTCAAGGGACCCCGATATATAAATTGAACAGAAAACTATATTATCATTACGAAATAGGCCTTAGAACCGAGTTCCCTCAACTATGGACCAGGCTAAACATGCATAAACACTGCATGTATGTTAACCCCTTCAGACTCATATGACGCAGAGGTTGCCAGATTAGCACTAAGAAATAGAGTTCTCTCACTCTAATAATTACCTCTCCAAAATTAGTTTTCTGCCCACAGCTAACTCAAAGACAACTGCAGAGGTTGAAGTAACTAAACTAAAGGTTTCTAAATACCCCTGATGGTAACAAAGGCTTTAAAGTATCCCCAATAGGCTCAACACAGCTAACTCATAGACAACTGCAGAGGTTGAAGTAACTAAACTAAAGGTTTCTAAATACCCCTGATGGTAACAAAGGCTTTAAAGTATCCCCAATAGGCTCAACACAGCTAACTCAAAGACAACTGCAGAGGTTGAAGTAACTAAACTAAAGGTTTCTAAATACCCCTGATGGTAACAAAGGCTTTAAAGTATCCCCAATAGGCTCAACACAGCTAACTCAAAGACAACTGCAGAGGTTGAAGTAACTAAACTAAAGGTTTCTAAATACCCCTGATGGTAACAAAGGCTTTAAAGTATCCCCAATAGGCTCAAAATCGCGTCATATGTCGGAGAGGGTTAAGCGATTGTATTCAGTTTAAAAAGGGCCTCCAGCAACTAACAGCCTTCAAACTATCTCACTTTATCTCTCTGACCACCACAGATCCTTTTTAAACTGCACAAAATAGGCTAAATAATTATATCAAGACAAACATATAAACAGACTTGTGCGGTACAGAAGGTTACTGAGAGAGAGAGAGAGAGAGAGAGAGAGAGAGAGAGAGAGAGAGAGACAAACATATAAACAGACTTGTGCGGTACAGAAGGTTACTGAGAGAGAGAGAGAGAGAGAGAGAGAGAGAGAGAGAAACGGGTCCAGAAAAAAATCTCTCAAGTGGTAAATCTTCCCTTAAACTATATACTGTGTAGTTTTATTGTTGATGTATAGAAAATTACCACTTAATTAATTGACCACTTGCGAGTTACGTTCTACAAGGAAGTTGGAGCTGTAGACATGGATATTTACCAGAATTACCCTCTGAAATACGGTCTTAGTACAGTTATAAATACATACAACACACTTTAACGTACTCTTTAGCCATCCAGAAACGTAAATTATTGTTGCACTTCTATTTAATATCGATGTCTACGGCTCCAACTTCCTTATAGCCTGAAACTCGCAAGTGGTCAATTAGGTTACCTGAGATAGAGTTCCAAAAAATAGATAACGGTCAGGTCCCGGAATTTTGAAGGGGGGGGGGGGGGGAGGAGTGTGGGTGGTGACTGTACAATGAGTGATCAGCTGGGGGGGGGGGGGGGGGGGGGAGATGACCTTGTGCGGGTATGGTAGTATAATAGCCTACTTATCGTCCAGAAGCCCCTTTGGTGGTGTGTGTGTGTGTGTGTGTGTGTGTGTGTGTGTGCTGGTGGAAGTCGTAGTATGAACCCTTCGTCTTTTGTTTCGTCTTTATTCTTACGGTTTCTTCTTCTTCGTCTTCGGTTTCTTATTCTTCTTCTTCGTGTTTTATATCGTCTTGGTCTTTCTATTCTTATTCTTATTCTTCTTCGTCTTGTTCTTCTTCTGGGTGTGTTTATGTGTGTGTACTGTGTGTGTAGTGTGAGTGTTTATGTGTGTGTACTGTGAGTTTACTGTGTGTGTACTGTTTGTGTTTATGTGTGTGGACTGTGTGTGTGTACTCTATGTGAATACTGTGTGTGTAGGCTACTGTGTGTGTGTATATATATATATGAGTACTGTGTGTGTTTATGTGTGATATTATTGTTATGTGTGTGTACTGTGTGTGTATATATATGTATATGAGTACTGTGTGTGTACTGTGTGTGTGTATATATATGAGTGTACTGTGTGTGTTATATGGGTGCCCGTTGTTAGTGATACCAGTGTTGCAAGGCTGTGGGGGTCATTATTATGCTTTATTCTTCCTTCAGTGCAAGCTCCAATACTCTGGGGAACGATGTACAGTTGTCCACATAAGTTCTGTTCCTCTCCGTGATCTTATACATGGAAATATAATGCGTATGATTGATTTAAGGGAGCCCAGACGGTATTGGGCAGCATAATTTACTGGTTCGGCTCAATGGTTTAAGGAGGGGGTTTAGTTTGCTCTCTAAACCTCTATCAAACTTTTAAAAAACACCCAGAAGACCCCCCATCGATATAAATTTGTACATTTTTCGGTAGAAAAATGTTCCAGCCGAAGGCTGATTCCTATTCAAACCTGAAGGGGTGTGTATTTGTGGGTGACCGGACAACTCAACCAGTAGACCATTCAACCAGTAGCTCTCAACCAGTAGGCTACCAAATCAACCAATACGGTTAGGTTAGGCTATTACTATATGTTGGCACTGGTTTGGTTGTCTTGGCACTGGTTGAAATGGTCTACTGGTTGAGATGCCCAGGCACCGTATTTGTGAATGTAAGATTGTGTGTATGTATGAGCGTATAATTGTGTGTATGTATGAGCGTATAATTGTGTGTATGTATGAGCGTATAATTGTGTGTATGTATGAGCGTATAATTGTGTGTATGTATGAGCGTATATTGTGTGTATGTGTGAGCGTATAATTGTGTGTATGTATGAGCGTATATGTGTGTGTATGTATGAGCGTATAATTGTGTGTATGTATGAGCGTATAATTGTGTGTATGTATGAGCATATAATTGTGTGTATGTATGAGCGTATAATTGTGTGTATGTATGAGTGTATAATTGTGTGTATGTATGAGCGTATAATTGTGTGTATGTATGAGTATAATTGTGTGTTATGTATGAGCGTATAATTGTGTGTATGTATGAGCGTATAATTGTGTATGTATGAGCGTATAATTGTGTGTATGTATGAGCGTATAATTGTGTGTATGTATGAGCGTATAATTGTGTGTATGTATGAGAGCGTATAATTGTGTGTATGTATGAGCGTATAATTGTGTGTATGTATGAGCGTATAATTGTGTGTATGTATGAGCGTATAATTGTGTGTATGTATGAGCGTATAATTGTGTGTATGTATGAGTGTATAATTGCACGTGTGTGGGCTTTCTCCTAACAATAACGGGGTTATCCCTAAAAGTTGGGAATATTTACATTTTCTTTTGAAACCAAGCATATGAAAGAAAAGTATAAGTTAACCCTTTCACGCACATATGACGCAGAGGTTGCCAGATTAGCAATAAGAAATAGAAATAGAGTTCTCTCACTCTTATAATTACCTCTCCAAAATTAGTTTTCTGCCCACAGCTAACTCAAAGACAACTGCAGAGGTTGAAGTAACTAAACTAAAGGTTTCTAAATACCCCTGATGGTAACAAAGGTTTTAAAGTATCCCCAATAGGCTCAAAATCGCGTCATATGTCGGAGAGGGTTAATTACTGTAGGCCTTATGTGTACATTTTTGTTTAATTATTAATTTTAATTTGGATTAGTTAGTTAGTCATTTAATGTCATCTTTTATGATCACAAGATATAGAAAATGTGTTTTTATGGCTAACTAGAATATATAATACAAAAATCACATTTGCCTACACATTTTTACATATAGCCTACTTACATTTATGTAATACAAACACTTACAAATCTCTTTAGCAAAAAACTTCCTAGAGTGTTGCTAATTATACTGAATGTTGAATAAGGAATTATGTTATTTTGTGGGTGAGGTCCGCGATTGGCTGTGGTTTCGAGGTCGAGTTAGTATATTCTTGTTTGTTGCATAAGAAACTTTCCTAAATGTGGGTGGTAATTAGGTCTTTATTCAGCGTTATGGAAATTATAATGTAAAACTTGCAAAATACACAAACCAAAACAGGGACGACACAAGATAAATGCAAAAGAACTAATCAAAATCGCCATGTGGAAACAACGCTTGATGAAATAAAAGAACACAATCCACCACATAGGGTGTACATTACTACATGAGCAAGTCAATCTGGTTCCCAAGCAAACTGATCGTACACATAACAACGCACACATATCGGAGAGAAAAGTTTATTACACCGCATTATCGTTAATAATAATAATAATAATAATAATAGTTCTTAAAGCTACCGCATGCTAAGCTAGCTAAGGATAGCTCAATAAGGCCGATTAGGCGTATTTCCATTGGGGTCCTGTACTACTACCCCATCCCTTTGCTCATGAGGGATGGTAACGACTCAGTGCTTGTGAAAAATCTTTAATGCGCCGAGCGTGGGCGCGAACCCGGGCCTTCTGGGTGGAAGTCCGAGACGCTAGTCACTACACCAAGCGCCCTAAATTTGGCCTTTAATAGGTTAAATTGCTCCATTTTTCTCTGAGTAAGTATTTATTAAACAATTGTGTTGTTACTAAGTATAAGGTTGTGGTATCAGAGAACCTAAGCAACTTAAGGGGAGATTTCCACCTGGAGGATTTTTTTCTGGACCCCTATGTCCCTCATGTTTAGCCCCATTGCTTTTGATATTATAAAATGTTTGCCCCATTAGTTTAGTGATTTTAAGAACTTTCACCTCATATTAAGACCTTTCGTGCTATTTAGGTGTCTATTTTATCCTGGCGAGCGATAGCGAGCCTGTAATTTAAGAGGAACCGGCCTTCGGCCGGGACATTTTTCTACCGAAAAATGTACAAATTTATCTTGAAAGGGACTCAAGGTTGATGGAGGTCTAGGGAACAAACTAAATACCTCCCCTTAACTTAGCTATCCTTGGAGTTGGAGGACCCCCCCCCCCCCGCCACTCAAAATGCAGTGATAAAATGAATGAGCCATTTTGGTGATACAGGCCGGTATGCATTATAAATACATTATAATTTATTATAAGTCAAACAGAAACCAGGAGTTTTAATATACATATATACAGTATATATACAGTATAGCATAAACACATATAGCAGTAATGGGTCATATGTAACTAAATATTTGAACTGCCATATTAACCCTCTCCGACATATGACGCGATTTTGAGCCTATTGGGGATACTTTAAAGCCTTTGTTACCATCAGGGGTATTTAGAAACCTTTAGTTTAGTTACTTCAACCTCTGCAGTTGTCTTTGAGTTAGCTGTGTTGAGCCTATTGGGGATACTTTACAGCCTTTGTTACCATCAGGGGTATTTAGAAACCTTTAGTTTAGTTACTTCAACCTCTGCAGTTGTCTTTGAGTTAGCTGTGTTGAGCCTATTGGGGATACTTTAAAGCTTTTGTTACCATCAGGGGTATTTAGAAATCTTTAGTTTAGTTACTTCAACCTCTGCAGTTGTCTTTGAGTTAGCTGTGTTGAGCCTATTGGGGATACTTTAAAGCCTTTGTTTCCATCAGGAGTATTTAAAAACCTTTAGTTTAGTTACTTCAACCTCTGCAGTTGTCTTTGAGTTAGCTGTGTTGAGCCTATTGGGGATACTTTAAAGCCTTTGTTACCATCAGGGGTATTTAGAAACCTTTAGTTTAGTTACTTCAACCTCTGCAGTTGTCTTTGAGTTAGCTGTGGGCAGAACACTAATTTTGGAGAGGTAATTATAAGAGTGAGAGAACTCTATTTCTTATTGCTAAAATCTGGCAACCTCTGCGTCATAAGTGCGTGAAAGAGTTAATTATAATGATAACAGAAAATATATTCTTCCCAAGTTGACATTGTCAATTAATTTGTTAATAACAATACAATTAATCTTATATATAAGGATATTTGGTACAACAGACACAAACACATTATTCTACACCCGAACAAGTGAATCTCCTGTTCCCCAATCATAAGAACATAAGAAAATGGGAGTCCGCAGAAAGCCGATCGGCCCACACAAGGCCGCCCTGTCACACCCAATCCCAATTACAAGGCCTAATTATAGACCCAACTCACTAATACCTTGAAGACTGACCTCACCAAAACGGTCATATAATTCCTTCACTTCTACTTTTATTTGTATTTGTTTGCATGATCGTCTAATCCTGGCCAGGTTAGGATAATTAAGGGGAGGTTTCCACTTGAGGGATTTTTTTTTCTGGACCCCTTTCTCTCTCATGTTTAGCCCCATTGCTTTTTAGATTTTAAGACGCTCGCCCCCTTTAGTTTGGCGATTTTAAGAACTTTCGCCCCATGTCTGTCAATTTTAAGAACTTTCGTGCCATTTAGGTGTCGATTTTTTCCTGGCGAGCGATAGCGAGCCTGTAATTTGGGAGGAACCGGCCTTCGGCCGGGACATTTTTCTACCGAAAAATGTACAAATTTATCTTGAAAGAGGGTCTAGGGGGTGTAATTTTAAGTTTGATGAAGTTCTAGGGAAGAAACTAAATACCTCCCCTTAAAGGATATCACCGATACTAAATGGGTTAATGGTTTAATGGGCTAATGGTTAAATGGGTTAATGGGGTTAATTGTTTAATGGGTTAATTGTTAATGGGTTAATGTGTTAATTGGGTTAATGGTTAAATGGGTTAATGAGTTAATGGTTAATTGTTAATGGTTAATTGTTAATGGGTTAATTGTTAATGGGTTAATTGTTAATGGTTAATTGTTAATGGGTTAATTGTTAATGGGTTAATTGTTAATGGGTTAATTGTTAATGGTTAATTGTTAATGGGTTAATTGTTAATGGGTTAATTGTTAATGGGTTAATGGTTAATTGTTAATGGGTTAATTGTTAATGGGTTAATTGTTAATGGGTTAATGGTTAATTGTTAATGGGTTAATGGTTAATTGTTAATGGGTTAATTGTTAATGGGTTAATGGTTAATTGTTAATGGGTTAATTGTTAATGGGTTAGTGGTTAATTGTTAATGGGTTAATGGTTAATAGTTAATGGTTAATGGGTTAATTGTTAATGGGTTAATGGTTAATTGTTAATGGGTTAGTGGTTAATTGTTAATGGGTTAATGGTTAATTGTTAATGGTTAATTGTTAATGGGTTAGTGGTTAATTGTTAATGGGTTAATGGTTAATTGTTAATGGGTTAATGGTTAATTGTTAATGGTTAATTGTTAATGGGTTAGTGGTTAATTGTTAATGGGTTAATGGTTAATTGTTAATTGTTAATGGGTTAGTGGTTAATTGTTAATGGGTTAATGGTTAATTGTTAATGGGTTAGTGGTTAATTGTTAATGGGTTAATTGTTAATGGGTTAATGGTTAATTGTTAATGGGTTAGTGGTTAATTGTTAATGGGTTAATGGTTAATTGTTAATGGGTTAGTGGTTAATTGTTAATGGGTTAATGGTTAATTGTTAATGGGTTAGTGGTTAATTGTTAATTGAGTTAATGGTTAATTGTTAATGGGTTAATTGTTAATGGGTTAGTGGTTAATTGTTAATGGGTTAATGGTTAATTGTTAATGGGTTAGTGGTTAATTGTTAATGGGTTAATGGTTAATTGTTAATGGGTTAATGGTTAATGGTTAATTGTTAATGGGTTAGTGGTTAATTGTTAATGGGTTAATGGTTAATTGTTAATGGGTTAGTGGTTAATTGTTAATGGTTAATTGTTAATGGGTTAGTGGTTAATTGTTAATGGGTTAATGGTTAATTGTTAATGGGTTAATGGTTAATGGTTAATTGTTAATGGGTTAGTGGTTAATTGTTAATGGGTTAATGGTTAATTGTTAATGGGTTAGTGGTTAATTGTTAATGGGTTAATGGTTAATTGTTAATGGGTTAATTGTTAGTCACACCCTTCCTAACCAATGCACCCCAGCTTATTCAGGGTTTTGAGGAGAGGCAGACCGTTTTTCTGGACCCCCTTCTCCCTAATGTTTAGCCCCCACTAGTTTTGAGATTATAAGACGTTCGGCCCATTAATTCGGCGATTTTAACACCTTTCGCCCCATTTCGTTGTTAATTGTAAGACTTTTCGTGCCATTTAGGTGTCGATTATTTCCTGGCGAGCGATAGCGAGCCTGCAATTTTAAGAGGAACCGGCCTCCGGCTGGGAAATTTTTCTACCGAAAAATGTACAAATTTATCTTGAAGGGAGGTCTAGGGGGTGTTTTTCTAAGCTTGTTGGAGGTCTAGGGAGGAAACTTTTAAAATTTATGAATAAATGAATTAATAGACCAAACAAACGGCCAGCCTCCCCTTAAGGAGAGGTATTTAGTTTGTTCCCTAGACCTTCATCAAGTTCAAAATTTCACCCCCTAGACCCCTTTCGTGATAATTTTTCTAATTTTTCGGCAGCAAAATGTACCGGCCGAGGGCCGGTTCCTCTTAAATTATAGGCTCGCTATCGCTCGCCAGGAAAAAATCGACACCTAAATGGCACGAATGGTCTTAAAATTTACAGAAATGGGGCGAGGGTTCTTAAAATTGCCAAACTAATGGGGCGAACGTCTTTTAATCTCACAAGCAATGGGGCTAAACATGAGGGAGAAAGAGGTTCAGAAAAAAATCCTCCAGGTGGAAATCTCTCCTTAACCCCTTCTGTACCGGCGACGTTGTTTTTCATTCATTTTACTCCGGCTACATTTAGACGATTTTGTGCAGTTTCAGAAGTATCTGTGGTGGTGAAAAGGGTGACGTGAGACAGTCCGAGGCCTGTTAAGGGGAGGCAGACCGTTTTTCTGGACCCCCTTCTCCCTAATGTTTAGCCCCACTAGTTTTGAGATTATAAGACGTTCGGCCCATTAGTTTGGCGATTTTAACACCTTTCGCCCCATTTCGTTGTTAATTGTAAGACTTTTCGTGCCATTTAGGTGTCGATTTTTTCCTGGCGAGCGACAGCGAGCCTACAATTTTAAGAGGAACCGGCCTTCGGCCGGTAAATTTGTCTACCGAAAAATGTACACATTTATCTTGAAGGGGGGTCTAGGGTGTGCTTTTCTAAGCTTGATGGAGGTCTAGGGAGGAAACTAAAAAAAAATATATGAATAAATGAATTAATAGACCAAACAAACGGTCTGCCTCCCTTTAATTATTAGAGGCCTTGTATAAATTGTCTATAAGTAGCCGTAATTGAAATAAAAAAGACGTCGCCGGTACAGAAAGGGTTAAAAAGACAAGCCTCCGACCCTATCAAATCGAAGAGTCTGTTTGCTCTACGGGACAGTGTTTGTGTTGTAGTCTACGGGACAGTGTTTGGGTTGTAGTCTACGGGACAGTGTTTGGGTTGTAGTCTACGGGACAGTGTTTGGGTTGTAGTCTACGGGACAGTGTTTGGGTTGTAGTCTACGGGACAGTGTTTGGGTTGTAGTCTACGGTACAGTGTTTGTGTTGTAGTCTACGGGACAGTGTTTGTGTTGTAGTCTACGGGACAGTGTTTGTGTTGTAGTCTACGGGACAGTGTTTGTGTTGTAGTCTACGGGACAGTGTTTGTGTTGTAGTCTACGGGACAGTGTTTGTGTTGTAGTCTACGGGACAGTGTTTGTGTTGTAGTCTACGGGACAGTGTTTGTGTTGTAGTCTACGGGACAGTGTTTGTGTTGTAGTCTACGGGACAGTCTTTGTGTTGTAGTCTACGGGACAGTCTTTGTGTTGTAGTCTACGGGACAGTGTTTGTGTTGTAGTCTACGGGACAGTGTTTGTGTTGTAGTCTACGGGACAGTGTTTGGGTTGTAGTCTACGGGACAGTGTTTTGGGTTGTAGTCTACGGGACAGTGTTTGTGTTGTAGTCTACGGGACAGTGTTTGTGTTGTAGTCTACGGGACAGTGTTTGTGTTGTAGTCTACGGGACAGTGTTTGGGTTGTAGTCTACGGGACAGTGTTTTGGGTTGTAGTCTACGGGACAGTGTTTGTGTTGTAGTCTCCGGGACAGTGTTTGTGTTGTAGTCTACGGGACAGTGTTTGTGTTGTAGTCTACGGGACAGTGTTTGGGTTGTAGTCTACGGGACAGTGTTTGTGTTGTAGTCTACGGGACAGTGTTTGTGTTGTAGTCTACGGGACAGTGTTTGGGTTGTAGTCTACGGGACAGTGTTTGGGTTGTAGTCTACGGGACAGTGTTTTGGGTTGTAGTCTACGGGACAGTGTTTGTGTTGTAGTCTCCGGGACAGTGTTTGTGTTGTAGTCTACGGGACAGTGTTTGTGTTGTAGTCTACGGGACAGTGTTTGGGTTGTAGTCTACGGGACAGTGTTTGTGTTGTAGTCTACGGGACAGTGTTTGTGTTGTAGTCTACGGGACAGTGTTTGGGTGTAGCAGTGTTTGGGTTGTAGCCTACGACCAAATAACAAGAAGATTGATTGTACATTTTAGTCAATCAACTTATCAAATCAAAACAGGCATCCTCGGTGATCTGGCATTATAAGAATCTACTGGTGTTGCTCTCTCTCTCTCTCTCTCTCTCTCGCTCTCGCTCTCTCTCTCTCTCTCTCTCTCTCTCTCTTTATATATATATATACATTATATACAGTATATAACACACACACACACACACACACACAAACACACACACACACACACTAAAACAAGATCTAGGCACTCTGTCACCCCTGGTAATTGACTTCCATCCTCACCCCAGCATCACCTTTCCCTCCCCCTGACACCCCTATATCACCACCTGAGGGAGAAGGGGTGACGGGGGTGATAGATTGGTTAGTGGGGGTGATAGATTGGTTAGTGGATCTGTGCAGTAGTGGTGGTGATGGAGATGGTGGTGAAGGATGAGTGATAGATTGGTTAGTGGGGGTGATAGATTGGTTAGTGGATCTGTGCAGTAGTGGTGGTGAAGGATGAGTGATAGATTGGTTAGTGGAGGTGATAGATTGGTTAGTGGATCTGTGCAGTAGTGGTGGTGATGGTGGTGAAGGATGAGTGATAGATTGGTTAGTGGATCTGTGCAGTAGTGGTGGTGGTGGTGGAGATGGTGGTGAAGGATGAGTGATAGATTGGTGAGTGGTGGTGATAGATTGGTTGGTGGATCTGTGGTGGAGATGGTGGTGAAGGATGAGTGATAGATTGGTGAGTGGAGGTGATAGATTGGTGAGTGGATCTGTGCAGTAGTGGTGGTGGTGGTGGTGGTGGTGGAGATGGTGATGGTGGTGAAGGATGAGTGATAGATTGGTTAGTGGTGGTGATGATGCTGATGGGGATGGTGGGGTTTTATTCATGGTAAGATTATGGTGGTGGTGGTGAAGGATGAGTGATAGATTGGTGAGTGGAGGTGATAGATTGGTTAGTGGATCTGTGCAGTAGTGGTGGTGGTGGTGATGGTGGTGAAGGATGAGTGATAGATTGGTGAGTGGATCTGTGCAGTAGTGGTGGTGGTGGTGATGGTGGTGGTGGAGAGGGTGGTGAAGGATGAGTGATAGATTGGTGAGTGGTGGTGATGATGATGCTGATGGGGATGGTGGGGTTTTATTCATGGTAAGATTATGGTGGTGGTGGTGACAGGGTGATGATATTATGGTGGTGGTGGTGACAGGGTGATGATATGATGGTGGTGGTGGTGACAGGGTGATGATATGATGGTGGTGGTGGTGACAGGGTGATGATATTATGGTGGTGGTGGTGACAGGGTGATGATTATGGTGGTGGTGGTGACAGGGTGATGATATTATGGTGGTGGTGGTGACAGGGTGGTGATATTATGGTGGTGGTGGTGACAGGGTGATGATATTATGGTTGTGGTGGTGACAGGGTGATGATCATGGTGGTGGTGGTGACAGGGTGATGATATTATGGTGGTGGTGGTGACAGGGTGATGATATTATGGTGGTGGTGGTGACAGGGTGATGATATTATGGTGGTGGTGGTGACAGGGTGATGATATTATGGTGGTGGTGGTGGTGACAGGGTGATGATATTATGGTGGTGGTGGTAGTGGTGGTGGTGGTGACAGGGTGATGATAGTGGTGCTGAAGGGTGCTGGTGTTAAGGGGAGATTTCCACTTGAGGGATTTTTTTCTGGGACCCCTTTCTCCCTCATGTTTAGCCCCATTGCTTTTTTAGATTTTAAGACCTTTGCCCTAGAAGTTTGGATATTTTAAGACATTTTTCCCCATTTCTGTCAATTTTAAGACCTTTCGTGCCATTAAGGTGTCGATTTTTTCCTGGCGAGCGATAGCGAGCCTGTAATTTAAGAGCAACTGGCCTCCGGCCGGGACATTTTTCTACCGAAAAATGTACAAATTTATCTTGAAAGGGGTTCTATGGGGTGTAATTTTAAGCTTGATGAAAAAGTAGGGAACAAACTAAATACCTCCTCTTAACCCTCTCCGTCATATGACGCTATTTTGAGCCTATTGGTGATACTTTAAAGCCTTTGTTACCATCAGGGGTATTTAGAAACCTTTAGTTTAGTTACTTCAACCTCTGCAGTTGTCTTTGAGTTAGCTGTGTTGAGCCTATTGGGGATACTTTAAAGCCTTTGTTACCATCAGGGGTATTTAGAAACCTTTAGTTTAGTTACTTCAACCTCTGCAGTTGTCTTTGAGTTAGCTGTGTTGAGCCTATTGGGGATACTTTAAAGCCTTTGTTACCATCAGGGGTATTTAGAAACCTTTAGTTTAGTTACTTCAACCTCTGCAGTTGTCTTTGAGTTAGCTGTGTTGTGAGCCTATTGGGGGATACTTTAAAGCCTTTGTTACCATCAGGGGTATTTAGAAACCTTTAGTTTAGTTACTTCAACCTCTGCAGTTGTCTGTGAGTTAGCTGTGGGCAGAACACTAATTTTGGAGAGGTAATTATAAGAGTGAGAGAACTCTATTTCGTATTGCTAATCTGGCAACCTCTGCGTCATATGTGCGTGAAAGGGTTAAATTAGTTAGGGGTGGTGAAGAGTGTCGAGATGTGCTGTATATTGGGTCATATTAGGGTATAAACCTCTTCAGTAGGGGACAAGGGATTGGAGGAGTTCTGGAAAGGTGCTCCATGCAGTCCTGAGGCTCCAATCTTGTGCTGGGGTTAATTAAGGGGAGATATCCACTGGAGGGATTTTTGTCGGGACTCCTTTCTCCCTCATGTTTAGCCCCGTTGTTTTTTCTAGTTTTAAGACGTTCGCCCCATTATTTTGACGATTGTAAGAACTTTCGACCCATTTCTGTCAATTTTAAGACCTTTCGTGCCATTTAGGGATCGATTTTATCCTGGCGAGCGATAGCAAGCCTGTAATTTAAGAGGAACCGGCTTTCAGCCGGAACATTTTTCTACCGAAAAATGTACAAATTTATCTTGAAAGGGGCTCAAGGGGGTGTAATCTTAAGCTTGATGGATATCTAGGGACCAAACTAAACACCTCCCCTTAATAATCCAGATGGGTTGATAGCTTCTGAAGTCCTATTTTAACTAACTGATTAAGGGGAGGTTTTTAGTTAGTTCCCTAGACCTCCATCAAGCTTAAGGGGAGGTTTTTAGTTAGTTCCCTAGACCTCCATCAAGCTTAAGGGGAGGTTTTTAGTTAGTTCCCTAGACCTCCATCAAGCTTAAGGGGAGGTTTTTAGTTAGTTCCCTAGACCTCCATCAAGCTTAAGGGGAGGTGTTTAGTTAGTTCCCTAGACCTCCATCAAGCTTAAGGGGAGGTATTTAGTTTGTTCCCTAGACCTCCATCATGCTTAAGGGGAGGTATTTAGTTAGTTCCCTAGACCTCCATCAAGCTTAGGGGGAGGTATTTAGTGTGTTCCCTAGACCTCCATCATGCTTAAGGGGAGGTATTTAGTTTGTTCCCTAGACCTCCATCAAGCTTAAGGGGAGGTATTTAGTTAGTTCCCTAGACCTCCATCAAGCTTAAGGGGAGGTTTTTAGTTAGTTCCCTAGACCTCCATCAAGCTTAAGGGGAGGTATTTAGTTTGTTCCCTAGACCTCCATCAATCTTAAGGGGAGGTATTTAGTTTGTTCCCTAGACCTCCATCAAGCTTAAGGGGAGGTATTTAGTTTGTTCCCTAGACCTCCATCACGCTTAAGGGGAGGTTTTTAGGTAATTCCCTAGACCTCCATCTAGCTTAAGGGGAGGTTTTTAGTTAGTTCCCTAGACCTCCATCAAGCTTAAGGGGAGGTTTATAGTTAGTTCCCTAGACCTCCATCAAGCTTAAGGAGAGGTATTTAGTTAGTTCCCTAGACCTCCATCAAGGTTAAGGGGAGGTTTATAGTTAGTTCGCTAGACCTCCATCAAGCTTAAGGGGAGGTTTTTAGTTAGTTCCCTAGACCTCCATCAAGCTTAAGGGGAGGTTTATAGTTAGTTCGCTAAACCTCCATCAAGCTTAAGGGGAGGGTTTTAGTTAGTTCCGTAGACCTCCATCAAGCTTAAGGGGAGGTTTTTAGTTTGTTCCCTAGACCTCCATCAAGCTTAAGGGGAGGTTTTTAGTTAGTTCCCTAGACCTCCATCAAGCTTAAGGGGAGGTTTTTAGTTAGTTCCCTAGACCTCCATCAAGCTTAAGGGGAGGTTTTTAGTTAGTTCCCTAGACCTCCATCAAGCTTAAGGGGAGGTTTATAGTTAGTTCCCTAGACCGCCATCAAGCTTAAGGGGAGGTTTATAGTTAGTTCGATAGACCTCCATCGAGCTTAAGGGGAGGTTTTTAGTTTGTTCCCTAGACCTCCATCAAGCTTAAGGGAAGGTTTATAGTTAGTTCCCTAGACCTCCATCAAGCTTAAGGGGAGGTTTTTAGTTAGTTCCCTAGACCTCCATCAAGCTTAAGGGGAGGTTTTTAGTTAGTTCCCTAGACCTCCATCAAGCTTAAGGGGAGGTTTTTAGTTAGTTCTCTAGACCTCCATCAAGCTTAAGGGGAGGTTTATAGTTAGTTCCCTAGACCTCCATCAAGCTTAAGGGGAGGTTTATAGTTAGTTCCCTAGACCTCCATCAAGCTTAAGGGGAGGTTTTTAGTTAGTTCCCTAGACCTCCATCAAGCTTAAGGGGAGGTTTTTAGTTAGTTCCCTAGACCTCCATCAAGCTTAAGGGGAGGTTTTTAGTTAGTTCCCTAGACCTCCATCAAGCTTAAGGGGAGGTTTTTAGTTAGTTCCCTAGACCTCCATCAAGCTTAAGGGGAGGTTTATAGTTAGTTCCCTAGACCTCCATCAAGCTTAAGGAGAGGTATTTAGTTAGTTCCCTAGACCTCCATCAAGGTTAAGGGGAGGTTTATAGTTAGTTCGCTAGACCTCCATCAAGCTTAAGGGGAGGTTTTTAGTTAGTTGTTCCCTAGACCCCCATCAAGCTTAAGGGGAGGTTTATAGTTAGTTCGCTAGACCTCCATCAAGCTTAAGGGGAGGGTTTTAGTTAGTTCCGTAGACCTCCATCAAGCTTAAGGGGAGGTTTTTAGTTTGTTCCCTAGACCTCCATCAAGCTTAAGGGGAGGTTTTTAGTTAGTTCCCTAGACCTCCATCAAGCTTAAGGGGAGGTTTTTAGTTAGTTCCCTAGACCTCCATCAAGCTTAAGGGGAGGTTTTTAGTTAGTTCCCTAGACCTCCATCAAGCTTAAGGGGAGGTTTATAGTTAGTTCCCTAGACCGCCATCAAGCTTAAGGGGAGGTTTATAGTTAGTTCGATAGACCTCCATCGAGCTTAAGGGGAGGTTTTTAGTTTGTTCCCTAGACCTCCATCAAGCTTAAGGGAAGGTTTATAGTTAGTTCCCTAGACCTCCATCAAGCTTAAGGGGAGGTTTTTAGTTAGTTCCCTAGACCTCCATCAAGCTTAAGGGGAGGTTTTTAGTTAGTTCCCTAGACCTCCATCAAGCTTAAGGGGAGGTTTTTAGTTAGTTCTCTAGACCTCCATCAAGCTTAAGGGGAGGTTTATAGTTAGTTCCCTAGACCTCCATCAAGCTTAAGGGTAGGTTTCAATTTTTGTTTCCCTAGACCTCCATCAAGCTTAAGGGGAGGTTTTTAGTTAGTTCCCTAGACCTCCATCAAGCTTAAGGGGAGGTTTTTAGTTAGTTCCCTAGACCTCCATCAAGCTTAAGGGGGTTTTTAGTTAGTTCCCTAGACCTCCATCAAGCTTAAGGGGAGGTTTTTAGTTAGTTCCCTAGACCTCCATCAAGCTTAAGGGGAGGTTTATAGTTAGTTCCCTACACCTCCATCAAGCTTAAGGGGAGGTTTTTAGTTTGTTCCCTAGACCTCCATCAAGCTTAACATTACAGCCCCTAGACCCCCTTGTAAGATAAATTTGTACATTTTTCGGTAGAAAAATTTCCCGGCCGAAGGCCGGTTCCTCTTAAATGACAGGCTCGCTATCGCTCGCCAGGAAAAAAATCGACACCTAAATGGCACAAAAAGTCTTAAAATTGACAGAAATGGGGCGAAAGTTCTTAAAATCGCCAAACTAATGGGGCGAACATCTTATAATATCAAAAGCAATGGGGCTAACCATGAGGGAGAAAGGGGGTCCAGAAAAAAAAAATCCCTCCAGTGGCAATCTCCCCACAATTAACTCTTCAGTGTACACGCGCGCCGGCCATCCCTCCCTCCCTCCCTCTCTCGCTCCCTCCCTCCCTCCCTCCCTCCCTCCCTCGTATTTAATTATTAAACGTGTTATAGTGTATTTATATTAATAATACATCTAATGGGTCCCAATCCAGTAATTACCCCCTTATACCTCATTAAGAGACCAACATACGCGTAATTAAAGCTCAATGGTTATTAACTAGAGTTTTGAGGTGATAAGACGTTCGGCCCGTTAGTTTGGCGATTTTTAACACCTTTCGCCCCATTTCGTTGTTAATTGTAAGACTTTTCGTGCCATTTAGGTGTCGATTTTTTCCTGGCGAGCGATAGCGAGCCTGCAATTTTAAGAGGAATCGGCCTGCGGCCGGGACATTTTTCTACCGAAAAATGTACAAATTCATCTTGAAGGGCTGGTCTAGGGGGGTTTTTTCTAAGCTTGATGGAGGTCTAGGGAGGAAACTGAAAAAAATATATGAATAAATGAATTAATAGACCAAACAAACGGTCAGTCTCCCTTTAATTATTAGAGGCCTTGTATAAATTGTCTATAAGTAGCCATAATTGAAATAAAAAGACGTCGCCGGTACAGAAAGGGTTAAAAAGACAAGCCTCCGACCCTATTCATTCATTATAAGTATTGAGTATCCCTTGAGGCACGCGCCTTTCAACACAGTCTCACTCCTATTCTGTCCAACTCCCCAAGCCAAGAATTAGCACATTTTCTCTGCCTCTCTTCTACTCGACAAGTTAACTCTGGAACTCTCCCCCTCGACAATCTTTCCTTCATCCTATGACTTACACTGCTATGTGTATAAATTGACAGCTCATTTGCTCCAGCCCATTTTGAGTTACAGAGGCTAGACATTACGATTACTGCCTGGGTAGGGAATATGAATATGTGTATAGATTGACAGCTCATTTGCTCCAGCCCATTTTTAGTTAAAGAGGTTACGATTACTGCCTGGTTAGGGAATATGTGTATAGATTGACAGCTCATTTGCTCCAGCCCATTATGAGTTAAAGAGGTTACGATTACTGGCCAACCTAGAATGAACGGAGTATAGTGATGACCAGTGTGGTGAGGTAGTGGTGAGAGGTTCTGACTTCTGACCACAAGAGGTAAAGTAATATCAACACTCATTGCTCTGCCAAGATCATCCACTACTCAGGTGTCCTCTCTCTCTCTCGCTCTCGCTCTCTCTCTCTCTCTCTTCTCTCTCTCTCTCTCTCTCTCTCTCTCATGTTTTCCTTCCTTCTTTCTTTCTTTCTGTCTTGCTTTCTCTCACACTCTCTCTCTCTCTCATTTTTTCCTTCATTCTTTCTTTCTTT